>BPLS01000547.1:1723043-1742483 GCA_019656275.1 Rhododendron kiyosumense
TAGTGCTATATGTGAGCCACAGGATCTGCTGATAGTGCAATGTTACTCAAGGCTTTTCGTGCTGCTTCTCATGCAGTCACCGTCCCATCCTCGGTTCCCTTTGTCTTGTGAGCCGTAGCTTTGGCCCAGTCAGCATCAGGCCTCTTGTACCTATCATGGTGATGCTTCCTTGTTTCTTCTTCCTCGGGTGTAGAACTTCGCTCTCTGCTCCTTCTTTTTCGTGAAGAAGCCCTTCGCCTTTCTGGCGTTCGGTCTTTGCTTCTGCTTCTCCTTCTTCATGGAGAAGCTTCATATCGTCTCGTGGTAGGACTCTTGCTTCTGCTCCTTCTTTCTCGTGAATGAGGCTTTTTATGGATTAACAGAGCCCGCCTGTGTTCTCTGGAATTTCTTCGTGAAAGTCCGAAATCTTCTGAGTGATCTCGTACCCGCTGTAACTCTCGTATTTCGTACTCTCGTTTTTTAATCAAACGAGCTTACTCCTCAATCTCCTTCCTCTTATTATCGAGGACATCTTCACTATTGTGTACACTTCTTGAATGTTCCATCGATGCTTCTCTTCGCTGGGACTTGCTCCTTCTCGTGGAGCCCGTAGTCGTTTTGTCCTGTCTACCAGTGGGCTTTTTCGGAGCACCTGGTGGAGATTTATCCCCTCGACCACTTAATTGGTTCTTTGGATTAAACGGGGTGGTTGGATCATCTTCCATCATCATTGTTTTTCAAGGAAAATCGGTTCGTTTCCCACGGACGGCGCCAATTGTAGGGGGATGAAAACAATTGATGCTCTGAACAACACCAATATGCAACAGCTATTCGTGCCTCTTCACCAGAACCCTAGTTCGTCGTCAAAACCCTAATCTGCAAAACAAACAAGGGGTGAGCACACCTTTGCCTCTCGTGGCAAAGGCCCTCCGATGCCTAAGTTAGTATCACGTACTAATAACAAATCCTAATTATCGGTAGGAAAACAATGTAAATGCCAAGAATTGCGTACCTTTTACCTCCAGGTTTACCTCGTATTTATAGATTCATGGGTGTTTGCTGTCCAAGCATCCCTGTTGCCTTAGGATTCCTATCTCGTATAGGAAACCTAGTATCCCACGGATTCTCGTTCCCTTATCAGTATAATAGCTTAGTCCTTTTGGGACTCCTTCCCCTAATCACCCAAATATCCCATTCACGTTGGGTGTCTTGCCTTGATCCTATATACTCGGGATCTCATTCCCTTACGGAATATCACTGTTCTGGAATCTTCTAGAGCATTCTTGCCGCGTCATGATTTAGGGAAACTTCTTCCCCTGTTCGGCTATCTCGTTACCGAACAGTCCACACGGACCAATGACCTCACGTATAACTGGTCCTCATCGTTACATTTGGATAAAATGATTTCACATGTCTTTTGTCCTTATTAGCCGAATAGACTGCCTGGGTCAATGACTTCTCATGTCACTGGTCCACATCGCCGTTCATCGCACTGCTCGGCGATAAGCCTATCACACCTACCACGTGCCCCTGTACATCACGTGTTCGGTGACTAATTGTACCTGTTCGGGAATACCTCCCTACAAATGAATCTCCCCTAACCAAGAATTGAATTGAAAAAAAAAAAAGAAGGAAAAACTTTCAAAACTTTTTGGCTAAACAACTCAAACGACGAGTTTTTCTTAAAAACAAAAGTTGTGTAGGGTGGAACATTCAAATAGCTTTCAGCACGGAGGCACACTCCAAGTCTATTCTTTGTTGTGGTCATCTGCTCAGTTTTTCTAGTCTGTTTTACAGTGTAAATTGATTCTTAGATGGGCCTAGGCGTAGGATCTTAAGTGGCATGCAGTATTTGCAAGCAACAAGTCTTAAGAATCATCCATATCAAATATTGCTGGCTATCTATGGTACCCGATAAACTCATGCATGCATGCGAATTATTATGTATGACTCATCCATAATCTGTGCAAGCAGTTGTGGTTCTATATATATATCATTTTGCTTGCCTTTCTCTAACCATGCAGGGGGCCAAACCAAAAGAGAAGTCCATTATTCTCATATCCTTTCTTTTTCATCGTATAGCGCCACTACATCATGCTAGAGGCAGTTTACATATTATGGGAGTACATCGCATAGACAGTTAACATTGGATATCTCAACTTAGGCGAGATTAAATCTTTGCTTCTCCCAAACTGGGGATTTGGTCTCAAACGTGACAATAATGGCTGGCAATAAGATTGAAGTTTTGAGTAGTGCCTGCCCATGCCTATCATGTCATGGCTTGGGTTCTAAGATAGTCTTTTTGTGAAAATTCTATCTGTCTAAATTTTGGCCATCGTTTTGGCCTGTGTCTTGCTTCCTTTGAAATATTGAGTCTTGAATCTATTTTCTTGTGGGAGTTTTGAACTTTGAATTTGTTTCCTTATGGAATTTTAAATCATTTTGCTTATCATGGTTTTTGGCTAATGGCTGCACTCAGCATGAAATGCTGATCTTGAATTTGAGTCTCCTTAGACCTGAATTACGAGTGGCTTGATTCTCTGTTGGGATATGTAGGCACCTTTTGGTCAGCCACAATTTTGAAAATGTTTCCTCTTGTGCTAGTTTGTTGCCATAGAATACTCATGATAACATCAAACGTTGAAAACAATCCACAAGGGTTTCAAAGTAATCTTATGGCATCTTTTGGAACACATCATAATCACTTGAATTGTCAAAAGCACAAAATGAGTTTTTCAAAATTATGACCCACGTCATTTCTGTTGTGCTAAGAAGGAGTTGAAACATTTCTCCACCCTCACAGAGATCACTTGTAAGCAAATCATGTTGTTGAATGTGAAGAGTAGGAAATAGGAGAAAGAAGAAAAGAAAGAAAAAATGGAGAGAAAAAAATGATGAGCTCGCTGGATTGAAAACCCGCAAGGGCGGTCTAGGCAAAAGTTAGAGCACGAACAAAGTGAGAAATCAGCCATGTCTCCATGCATCTACTATGTGTCTCAAAGGATTGTCCTCAATCTTAGAAAATCCACTTGGTTAAACATCGAAGACCCTAATCTATTGGTTAGGATCCTTGCCGCTTTGTCGTGTGTTTCAAGATGAAAAAAAGATATTCATTTCTCTATCCAAAACACTACTCCCTTGCTAGCCATGTTGATCCTTTGGAAATTTTTTTTGAAAAAGCCTGCTAGGTATCCATTCCCCGCATTGGGGTAAAAGGGAAAAAATGATAAAAAGAGGGATGAAAGCAAAATCGAATTGAAAATAAACATCCCGTCGTATGAGGGGCATTTTTAAAGAAAATATCTCTTCCAATCCAAAGAAGAAAATAAGGGGACCTTTTGAGGTAACAACTCTTTCACACAAAATGGAACAAGAAGCTGTAAGAGTTGATGAGAATGATGAGATAGCTACTAGCCTTTAAAACCCAAGCATGAGTAGAAAGTAGGTCTGAGCCATTATATCCTTTCTTTCTTAAAGCCACAACCCTAGCCTACAATATGGTCCATAATAAAGTCCTCTTGGATTGAAAAACACAACTTAGTAGAAAAGTCCTTTACACTAGGGGCATTGGACGTGACATGAAGGGCAAGTATCATGGAGCTCGCATCATTCTAGTAAATCACGCAACATGGAGAGTTGCACGAGACAAGGAGCATAGCTATGCCCCCCTTTCATGGATATCCAACCTCTTACGAGGAACATAACAAGCATTTGTCAATCCAACTCAAGATGGTCCAAAATCCAACCTGAAACAACAAACTCACTTAATTAACTAAGGACATGAGTTTGTAAAATAGTTTGTGCCTTTTGACGATTGAATGGTGTGCGTGTGGGACATATGGATGGAATACTATGACTTTGAAATCCTTAAGGAAAAGTTTTCAAAGATGATTTTATCCTAAGCATTCTTAACACAAAAAATACAAGCGCAGTCACTTTTTGCAAATTTCAGAGGAAACAACATGGGTCTCTTATTTCATGAGGAGTGCAGCAATATGGTCCCTTGGCCAAACAATGTTTTCAGTGGTGCTGCTAGAATATTGCCGTTTTCAAATCTCTTGGTTAGTGTAAGCAATAAGTCATTGTCAGTCTCCCTCGGGCAAGGGGAAGCATTGAATCAAATACACAAAAGTTGAGATGTCCAGAATACATTGCAGATTTTCGTGCATACCATTATCATCCTATCATCTGGTTTGGGTAATTGCATTATTTCTTGGCCCTAATCTTTCATGCGCACATCCTTATGGTAGGTGTTTTGATTTCTTGATTATATGACATTTGTTTGGACTAACTCCAAATATGAGCTGCTACTTTCGTCAACAGAGCATTTCCTAGAAGAATTCATCTAAACATGAGTGTTTAAGTGTAACAACCATCACCATGATGCGAGCAGCAAAGCAAAGGAAATGAGTTTGAGGCCATAAATCGGGCAAGCTGTTTATGTCAGCCGAAACTATCCCGCTCTCATTGCCTATCAACATATGCATGGTTTACTAACAATTTTACAGGTAGGAAGCAAAGGGGCAGTGAAATGACGCTCTGTGGAGCCTATCTCTCCACCAACATACTTGGCTCAATCTAACTTGGAGGGTGCCAAATCCTAGAAGAGCATCCATGCCACAAACCATTTTATGGAGGGATGTCACATAGCACTATCAAAGGGCATGCCAGCAAGAGAAGCAGTGTGTTCATATTCGTTGTTGCATACATCGCATATCTCTATGCTAGGGGCAATTAGGTTATCATTATCACACACAGTTGAGCTAGGATCAAGCATTCATTGCCTAAACGGGGGGCTTCTATTTCTTCCTAAATATTTAGTTCAACATGCATATGTATCGTGTTACAAACTATGCTACCTTAAAGTGGTTCAACACTAGGGTTTCCTAAAGTATGGTGGCCTTGCCCCTGGCAGTCGATATGAAAGGATTATTGGCCCATGACCGATTCCTCATTCAATGCATCTTGTTTTCTTATTGCATGTCGCTTTCTAAACTATTCAAGTATGAATTGTAGGCTATTGTAAACATTCTCCACAATGAAGTGTTGAGCAAGATCTTAGTCCACACAGTGGGATGTTCTTTGAGTACAAACTCTGCACTACATTAAGCTATTTATGACCGACGGAGCCAAGTCAAAGAAGCTGGAAGATAGCCTTATAACTAGTCCTGAGCAAACTCTACAATTGGCATCATGTTAGCAGCATTAAAGTGGCTTCGCTCTTCACATCTCTATAGCTCCTTACTTCGTGCTTTCACATCTATGTCAGCAGCTTTGCCTTCATAACTCAAAAGCCTCGCACTTACTCTTCAGTAGCACCATGCAGATGCCTTGTCGTATTCACGACCTTGTCTGGCTTCATGAAACTTCGAGCAACTCTACACTCAAGCAGCCTCACGCTCAGTAGGTTCAACAGTACTTTACACTCACGCACCCTCACACTTAGTTGGTTCAAATCTCAACAGTACAGCACCTACTTTAGCTACCTCGAGCTCACATCTTGAAGATAAGCAGCATCGCTACTTCCAGGTTGGTGAAACTGTAACGACCCTGATTTTCGGTCGTTAAAAATTTCGTTAAATATTTGAATTTTATTGTTATTACTTGGATTTACCTTTTAATTTCGAAAGTTTGTCAAAATTACGTTTTTGCCCCTTGAAAAATTATTTCTTGACACTTTAGTCCGCTTAGCTAGACTAACTAGCTTTTGACCATCCGATTGGATAAACTAAGCTAGGAAGTTACCTAGTTACTTTTCCCTAACCGCAAATTGACCGTTTTGCCCCCCCTTGAACCTTTTGAACATTTTGAACCTTTTGAACCTAGACTAAGAATTTGGATATTCTTTTTCTTTTAATTATTTTGGATATATTCTTTGTCCATTGGACAATAAATGTTAGGGAAACTATTATCCATTGGATAATAGAAACCCCAATTGTTTATATTAAAAGTATACTTTATTAAAGTGCTATGAATAGTAAAAAGTAACTTTTTGATTACTTTTTGATTACTTTAAAGTACTTTTTGGATTACTTTAATGTTTAATCTCCCTAGCAACTATTATCCATTGGATAATAAAAGTTAGGGTGATTATTATCCATTGGGTAAAAGGTTCATCTTTCAACTTAGTACATGGGTTGATTAATTTAATATTTTCTTTTTAACCCCATGTGCCAAAGTACCAATTATTTTAAAATAAAACTTGCCAAGTCACTATTGTCCATTGGACAATAGAAGTTAGGGGATTTATTACCCATTGGTTAATAGCTTTAAAAGTACAAGGATTTCAATAAACAAATCTTTTTCAAAAATCCTATGGGATGATGTGCAATATTTTAATGGAGGATTTAATACCTAAGATTTCTTAGGTACTCTTTTATTATTTAAAATTTGGATTTTGATCTTCCAAGATCATTTGGTACATGTGTATCTAATATATTAGTACTTGGTTGATTGTTTAGCATGTGTCTATTGATTTAGTTAATGGGGAAATCTTGCCCTTTTAAAATCCCTTGATCTCATGGTACAAATTTCCCTTTTGTTTAATGTTTTCTTGAACTTTGCATGCATATACATTTATATATATACCTTGAGAGAGAGAGAGGGAGAGAGAGAGAGAGAGGCCGGAGAGAGAGAGAGAGAGGAGAGAGAGAGCCGAATGGGAGAGAGGGAGAGAGAGAGAGGAAGGAGGAAAGAGGGGATTTGATTGGTACTTGCTTGATCTTCAAATCCATGAGATATATCTCTTCCTAAATCAAATCCTTACACCTTTGTACTCTAATATTTCCCTAGCAACTTCTCAACCATTGGATGGTGTACAATTTCCATCTCAACCATCCAATTGGATGCAAGATCTCTCCAAGGTACACCATAGCCTTACAACCTAGGATTTCCATTGATTTTTCCATGGATTTTTCCTTTGATTTTCCATTAAAGTTGGAATTTCCTCAACCCTTGGATCATGTACCAATCTCATCTCATCCTTCCATTTGATCCAAGAATCCAATCTTGGTACAAGTAGCCATGCAACCCTAGGATTTTCCTTGATTTGTGCTTAAAAGTTAGATATGATTTGATATACTTCTTGAACACCTAGCAAGCTTCTTAACCCTTGGATCATGTACCATTATCATCTTAACCCTCCATTTGATCCAAGAATATCACCAAGGTACAAGAATAGCCTTACAAGTCTAGGATTAGTTTTGATCTTTCAAGATTCATTGCCAAGTGTCAAGGTGAGACTTAGAGAGAGAGAGAGAAGAAGGCCAAGCCCTTTGCCTATAAATAGAAGGCCATTCCAAGCCTTTCAAAGCACACCTCAAGCAATTAGCTCTTCCTTCTCTCTAGAAACCATTTTCTGTTTTCTGGGCAGCCACTGTCCCGTCCGAAAATCCCCAGTTTTCTCCTGTTTAGAGTAGTTTTTAGGATCAACTTCCTTCTGGAAAGTTGTAGAGCACTTCGAAACCTTGAAGTTAGGCTCAAGAATCACCCCAATCGGTTAAGAAATGACCCAGATATCGTCATCCGAAGTTCAGTGAAAAATCTGGATTTTCATTTCTGGACAGCTCACTGTCACTTTGTTCATCCCCATTTTTCTCCAACCTAGGTTCGTTTCTAGGATTAACTTTCTTCTCGAGAGTTGTAGAGGGTTTAGAGAGCTTCGTTCTAGACCCAAGAACGACTCTATTCGGCCAAAGATTGACCGAGTTACTGCCGTCCGAAGATCGGTCCAGATTCGCGAGGAATTCCACCTAGCTTATTCGGCCCCGACTAGTTTCGGATCAAGGTAGGATACTCTTACCCTATTCCTATGTATACGTAAGATCACGTTATCTTCCATTTCAAAGCAAGTTACCTTTATTTACTTTCCATTTCAAGTATTTGTATTTTGATCTTGAAAATGATTATGAGCATGCTTATGTGAGTTGTTTGAGTTACTTGTGATATATTATAGAGTTGGATGATCTTGTTGGATTACGATGAATGATTTGTTGTTTACGTATGTGATATGTCCTACCACGGAGTCTTGCATGTAAACGAGACACGAGAATTGAGAAAGTAGAAACCTGGCACCTAGGGTGTGTTTGAAAAGGTTGAATGTTTTGAAAATCCGCAATGTGGCCGGACTTGCCCATTGTGTGAGGTGTGTGTGTGTTCCAATGGGAAACCGGAGCAGCGGAACCATTGTGAGGGTGTGTGCCAATGGGAACCCGGAGCGGCGGAACCATTGTGCGTTCCCATGGGAACCCGGAGCAGCGGAACCATGGTGAGGTATGGCTTGGTTATCCGTAGAGAGGAGCCAATGCAATGTGTGCCAATGGGAACCCGGTGCGGCGGAACCATTGTGAGGATACTCGGGAACCCGGAACGGCGGAACCGAGGTTGGGTGTGTATGGCTTGGTTATCCGCGGTACGGAGCCAATGTCAAATGATTTTTGAAAGGCTTGGTTATCCGCGGTACGGAGCCAATGCAAATGTTTTGAAAGATGTTTTGTAAATAAGAATGATTGACACGGTCTACGATGAGTCGCGTAGGAGAAATCGAGAAAACTTGGACACCAACGTTAGACGATTAAACGAATTTGAATATGTGATTGTTAGTTGTACGGTTGGTGGGTAAGAATTTCCTATTGAGCGTTGTAGCTCACGGTGTTGCCTTGTGGTGACCCTGACATATTATATTGGTGGCGACGCCGGTATAATGTGTCAGACCTTGTAGATGATCAAGATGGACAGTTCACTTGAAGGCATCCGGAGCTGAGGAGCTGGATAGGATGAAGAAGCGAGAAGAGCTGTAGTTAGGAAATCTTAGTTTCCTTTCTTTGTTGAATAATTGTACCCCTTTGAAGTATTTATAATGTAATAAACTCTTTTTATTATGTAATAAATGCTTCTTAACGTACCCTGATTTTGGGGGCGTTACAGAAACAATCATGTGGCTCCCATTTAATGCATTGAGTGAACATTTATGCAGTTCTGAGTCGACAACCAACAAGAAAAAGCACCTGCATAAAAGCTTGTAATGGCCCAGTGCACACTCTGGAAGGCATCCCATTAGTAGAGGCATTGGAAATCTGCATAACAAGGTTGAAATTAGGTGGCGAAGAAAATCTCCTAAGTGTGCATGGGGATCATCTCGTCAACAAAGACGATGGAAATCTCCCAAATGAGTTGAATTTGCTAAAGGTGGCAATAGAAGCCTCCTAAAGCATACGTGTGGGTCAACCCATTAGTCGAGGCGGTAGAACTTTCCTTGACACTAAGTTGAAGAAGGCAATGAAAATCTCTGAAGGCAATAATGGCCAACAGGTTTCCCCCAAAGCATTTTAACAAGCCTTATGGCATTTTGGGTCAGTAAGTCGACGGAGTCAATGTGGGAATATGGTCAAATCAGCCTTGGGAGGCATCCCAAGCATGAGGACTCTAGCCTTGGGGACACTCCTGAGCAAGTAGAATATAGCTAAATCTAGCAAGTGAAATGTGGCTAAATCTAGCCTTGGGGGCAATCCCAAGTATGTGGAATCTAGCCTTGGGAGCATTCCCAAGCATGAGGATGAATCAAAAGCCTCACATAGGTTGTCAAATGTCCGCCAGAAGCACTCATTCCCAAGGATCAAGTATCAATCAAAGCCTTGTAAGAGCTACCAAATGCATGCATTCAGTCTAGCCTTGGGAGTATCCCAAGCATGTGGAATTCCCTAGGGAACATAGCCTTAGGGGCATCTCCGAGTACGAGGAATGTCGAGCACTGGTGTTGAACCCACTTTGGACTTTTTCCAACTGTAAGCTCACAATTATTGGTCACTTGACCATTGAGGAATATTAACCCCAAGCTCTTGCTCCTGAAACCCAGGGATCCTTGATACCTCAAACCAAGGCTCTACACCCTAGTTACTATACTCTGGAAGTACGACATCCATCACATCCTACTCAGCGCTCTACACCCATAAGCTCACTACCATCAAGCTACTCAGCGGCTCTATGCCCATAAGCCCACTACCGTCAAACTACCCAGCGACTCTACACCCACAAGTTTAGCGGTTCTACACCCACTTTCTCTACAGGCTCCATGCCATAATCACAAAGATATCATCTGTTCTCAAGCTCTATGCTTGAATGCTCAAAGTCTAACACTTTGAATGCTCGAAGCTCTTCGAATGCCCAACCACTGTGTACTTGATGCTTAAGTTCTACACTTGAATGCTCAAGCCCTGTGTTTGAATGCCTAACCACTGCGTACTGGATGCTTAAAGCCTGTACTTTGAATGCTCAGACTCTACCTTCCGAATGTTCAAGCTCTACGCTTTGAATGCTCAAGTCCATAACTTGGAAGAAGCTCTGCGCTTAAAACAAACACACACGCACAGGCCCGGGCACATAAGCATCAATTGCATCACCATTGTCATCATCAAGTTTGCATCACCATTATTATTATGTCTAACCATCGTCATCATATACATGTTCTGCATCTCTCACATGCAACAGGTCATTCCTGCATACAACCGGCTCTATGCCTCGGTTCCATCACTTTAAGCTCTAAGCTCTGACCTCGGGCTCTTGCCTTATGATTGATACCGGCTCTACGCCTTGGTTCCATCACTTTAAGCTCTGTGTTTCAATTACTGGCCTCATGCCACCATATCTCAAAACCGGCGTCTGATTCATCTCCAGAAGATGGTTTGGATTCCACCCCAATTACATCACTTCCATCAAGCTCATTCGCAAGGATAGGCTACTCTATCCCCTTCAGTCAAAGTAAGGATGATCATGAAAAGCAAATGACTCACACATCATGTATTGATCTACCCCAAAATACTGAAGATGCTTTCCGTAGAAACTTCTAGGGCAGCTCTACGCTCCTTCAACTACTTTCCGCCAAAATCCTAACATACCCTAGGTACGTTGCACTACGGCTTTTAAAGCCTGAAGGTACATTTTCTGTTCTCAACCCTCTTAAACTTTTATTTTTCTTTATTGCCCCGAACTACAATTCATCTAAATTTCCCTTGTGGAATACGTAGGCAGCCTCCCAACCTGACCATAACTAAAACCTTTTGTCAAAAAAGCCTTGGAATAGTGGTTCGACCAAATTGAAATTGTTTTACGGCTATGACTCTTTACTTAAACATGTCTCGTGATCAGTCTAAGTTCAGTCAAAGAGGAGCATCTGTAGACACCCCAAATTTGGCCTAACGATTATTTCAAGTCTCACCTTACGGACCATACCGATGATGAATGGATATAGTGATTGTTGATTGACTTCTCATGAACCCATGGACTTTGGTGAGTACTTTTAGCCACTTAGAGGACCCAATTCAAAGTCATATAGCCGTTCAGATAGAAATACAACATCGTAAAAAAATCCATCTGTCGGCCGCAAGATCTATCTCACGACCTCAACATCATTCTTTCACCTTGTGAAACATGAAAATCTCCTTGATAGATGGATTCCTTGGTAGCCAAATCAATTCTTCGGCCGCCACATCTATCACTCGGCCGCCAAATCCTTTACTCGGTTGTCAGATTGTCTATTTTCCAGATTCAAATGTTTGATCCATTCTCAAAACCCTAGCAGCCTTTTTTCAATATGTTTGAGCTACAAAGTAGATTTTGTCTAGAGATCCTATTATGCTATACTACCTTAATGATTCACGCCATTTGATTGGCTGGAGTGAGTCACCAATTGCCTATATAAAGAGGCACTTAGGGTTCCGAAATACACAACACAATTCACCATCTCAAGCCATAATACTTTGTAGAAATACTCTCCCATATCTCCCCTTCAAAAGCCCTAACATCCCGAAGGCAGCCATAATCTGATGATTAAACCCCCGAAGTACAACCCTAACCCTAGGGTTTTGAAGAAGCAAATTAGTCAATAACCATCAATCCGAAGCAATCAAGCAACTAAGAGATCAAGGTGGTGAAACCCAAGGGCTTATGGTTTGATCTTTTTTATGTTTTTATACTGTAATCGTAGCATTTTGATTTTCTGTTAATCATTTAATCTGTGTGAGGAAGAACATCGGCTGGGATATCGTTCCCACGGTTGATACATCAATCAGAAGATTCCTTTGCCATGACATCTATTCTTCGGCCGAGGGATCCATTCTCAGGGAGAACTTGTTTATTTTCTGTTAATTTCTGATGCATGCTATCATTACTATTTTTGCTCACCATATCAACTGTTTAAAGGCTAAAATCAGTTTATGTGTTTAGAATTGAATAATGCAAGTACTAATCATATGTTGAATAATTATCGGCCAATCTCACGACTGGGCAAAGAGGGGCGCCTAACACCTTCCCTTTATTGTACTCTTGGTTCCCGTACCCAGAATCTTTATCTATTTTTCCTAGTTTTTATAAACTTGGTGGCAACTCTATTTTGATGATGACCACTATCATGTGGCAATATTCCTAGCCATGGGGTTATCCACGATCTTGGTCTATGAAGTGGAAGCAAACAAACATTGATGAATCTGTATGGTGATGCCCCGTTTGGGAGGTGTCTACAGAGGCAGAACCAGAAAGTTTGACATACGATTAATACTTGCTTTATCTAATTCTTTTATCATATATCGAGTGGGCAACCTCATTGAGTTCACCTAATATCCAGGCATGTCACGGGCTAGGTTAGGGGTTCCAGCAAACTCCACGGTCACCTGTACCTAGTGGTGTATCAAAAAGGGAATCATCCTTTCGCTGCCTATGATGGGCTGACAGAAGGACTGGTGCCCTTTGACAACAGAGCACCCTTGAGACCACCCAGAGCCATACATGTGATTAGAAGAGCCATAGAACTTATCAAAATAAGACAGGAACCTGCAGGTTAGAAATCTACTTGCATTTGTTTGAAAAAGTTCTTCCTCACACCCATTGTATATATGTATGTTGTAAAGTTCTCTTTTGTAGGATAATCTTAGGGGATTTTAAAATAAAAAAAGAGAGGGGAAGCTAACCAAATCTAACTAAAGGAAAAAATTTCAGGTAAAAATGGCTGCATCACTGTTCATGTGCGATTCGCACTTTCAAATTGTCACCAAGCTATCTTGCCCGTTCAATTCCACAGCCAAGGTTTTGGACCCTTCCAAGTACATCACCCTGATGGATCAATCGAAGCCTATGGTAACCATCTCTAAACATAATCACATCATGTTCACGAGAATGGTCAACGACGAAGAGGTGGAAGACATAATTGAAGAAGAAGAACTTCGTAGGGCCCCGATCTATTTCTATGACCCTTATGCACCTACCGATGACTGCTGGCCAATAGATGAGGTAGACAACCTCGAAGCTGAAAGAGAAAAGGAAGAAGAGTTTGTTGACAATGATCCACTAGACGAAGTGTCGCTAAACCTACTCTTTGATGAGGAAGTTACCAATGAAGAAATAAGGGTGATCCACCCCATCACGAATAGGTTTGGAAACTGGTGGGGATTTGTTGAAACATGAAAAGCCAACAATAGTGATGAAGCAGAAGTCAAAACTCAACTAGAAGACGCAATGATAGTGGCAAACCAAATGGCCCTCCAAGACTTGCATGGTGACAATAATGAAAGTGTGAATCAAAATGACAATGAAGCATTGATGATCAACCTTCGTGAGGAAAAAGATTGCTCTGAGTAGATTGTGGATGCTGTAGAAGGGGCTTACCCAAATTGGACCGTGGAACATACTCTAAAATACAAATAAAAAATGCTAACTCTGATCTTAGTTCCGATTCTGATTCTGACTCCGAGTCAACTCAACCCGGTCTAGTTTTTCATCTTTTCAAACTACTGACTCTAGTGAGGAAAGCCTGGTTAAGTCGCCAAGGCATGATATTTATTTTGAATTTGACTCTGAACTGTTTTTTGACAATTTTAGCAATGAGAAGGAGGATTTAGAGTATTTCACTTTGCCCATGATTAACTGTGTGGATTCTGAAAATCCATTTTTTGAGGAAGAAATTCCAGAATTTATCGAGAAAGAAGAAGAGATGCACGCCAAACCTTTTTCTGAGGAAATAATCATAGCAAACATAGGCTCTGAAAACGAGCCTAAATTGGTTAAAATTGGTACAACACTATCTTCTCAAGAAAGTGAAAAATTAATCATTTTGCTAAAAGAATACAAAGATGTTTTTGCCTGGTCTTACGATGACATGTTTGGGATAAACCCCGAAATTGTTCAGCATAAAATTCCTCTCCATCCCAATGCAAAACCCGTTAAACAAAAGTTAAGACGTATGCGCCCCAATTGTGTCTTAAAGATAAAAGAAGTGGTCACTAAACAAATCAATACTGGTTTTCTTATATTCACCGAATATCCATAGTGGGTAGCAAACATTGTTCCGACACCAAAGAAGACTGGGGGAATCAGGGTCGGTGTAGATTTTCGAGATCTCAACAAGGCCAGTCTGAAGGATAACTTTCCATTACCTCATATAGATAAACTAGTGGACAACACTACAGGACATGCGTTGCTATCTTTCATGGATGGCTTTTTTGGGTATAATCTAATTCTGATGTCTCCTAAGGATAGAGAGAAGACCACCTTCACCACACCATGGGGAACCTATTGCTACCGAGTGATGCCATTCGGGTTGAAGAATGCTAGAGCCACCTACCAAAGGATGGCAACAACACTGCTGCATGACATGATGAATAAAGAAGTAGAGGTATACATCGACGATATGATAGTTAAATCAAAGGAAAGGGAAGGACACTACAAAGGATTTCGAAAGTTCTTTGAGAGGATTAGGAAAAATACAAGTTACATCTTAATCATCAAAAATGTACTCTTGGAGTGACAGTTGGAAAAATGTTGCAATTCCTTATCATTCATAGAGGAATCGAAGTGGACTCTTCCAAGATACAAGCTATCATGGAGATACTGCCGCCAAAGACAGAGAAGGAAGTAAGGAGCTTTCTGGGGAAGGTGCAGTTCATCAGCAGGTTCATTTCCAAGCTCACAGCCACTTTTTTTTTTTTGGATAAACCAGCTTGAAATAGAAAAAAGGATAACCGAATGTACAGCCTACAAGGGGCATACCCCAGGAGGAAAAATAAAAGAAGGAAAAGGAAAAAAGTATATCAAAGCCAAGTGGCTACATAGAGCTAAGGTAAATAAAGACCAATCCATGGTTTGTAATCCATCTGCAAGATGACAAACAAACCATGGCAAAAGGGTCGTGAACTACAAGGTAATGGTAATGTAAGTACCAATCCATGAACCGAACTGACACCTCACGATGCAGCAATAAATCTGTTGATTGGAAAGGCAGTGGCTGCAGCAAGCTGCTGCCCCGAAATAGCAACAAAAACATCTTCATAACTACTGGAATATCAGCAATTGATCAAGACTCTTGGACTCAATCGTAATACTGAATTTCCAAGTTCCTTTGAGCACTTGGTTTGAACTTGAACTCCGCATGAGCGATGGAATGGTGGAATGATCTTAGGTGACAGCAATTCACTTCCTTGATCCTAGATTTGGACTTCACAACACAACCCCCAAACAAACAGGGAGCTGTTGGAGTGTATCCAACAGAACAAAAGCAGTAACCATTGGAAAATGCTGCTTATAGCCTCCGGATACACTATTCTGTGACAAAATAAAGGCTAAAAGGTATAGCAGAACACTAACAGCTATATACCATGCAGAGGACATCCCCCTCTGCGAAGGGAGATCCCAACAACAGCCCTTGTTGGTTAGGCTTGTACTACACAATGAAGCTATCTAAATTCTGTTGAATTTCCAGAGTTAGCATTTCTATTACATAGTTAGGAGCTGTCAAAGACTACAATA
Source organism: Rhododendron kiyosumense (assembly GCA_019656275.1). Lineage (NCBI taxonomy): Eukaryota > Viridiplantae > Streptophyta > Magnoliopsida > Ericales > Ericaceae > Rhododendron > Rhododendron kiyosumense. Next base: position 1,738,812 of record BPLS01000547.1, read on the forward strand.
CAGTCACAGTCACTAGACAGGTGCAATAGACAGCCAAAACATGTCAGAACTGCAGCACGAAGACCAGCCGGTAGCACTAACAGGATTATGTAAGCTTAGTACTTCACAATGCAGTAAACTGAACCCAAAAGCAGAACCAGTAGCAACAATAACAGTAAAGTAAAATAGCAGCATGCAGAACAGACCAGAACATCAGCCCCTAGCTGCTATTCAGCGAACAGAACAAGGCCGAATCAGCAGCGAACAGAACAGGACAGTAGCAACAAAACAGCAGCAGAACAGGACAGAGTAACACTACAGCATGATAGCAGCGAACAAGTCTGAACAGAAGCAAAACAATAGCCTTTATCTGCTAAAACCGAACAGCAGCAGCAAGTGTAATGCAAGAGCAGTGAGGAACACTACATTGTCAGCTCAGAATTTGTAGCAACATGAAAACAACTAAATGATTTACCACAAGTATTCTGAGCTCAGATCACAAGCATGAGAAGAATTTAGGAGTGGTCAAGAATGATGACCTAGCACTATGTTCTCACCTTCTACTCCCTTGAAAAGCTCACTGCTCCCGCTCTTATTTTTTATGTGCTAGGACAAGGATCTGCAAACTCCCTCCCTAGTTCTCACCATATGCCCCCACTACATATTACCTCCTCTCTCAAAGAAATGATGGGGCACTAGCACACACCTCGCAGGGTACACAATATAAAGGGACACACAGCTTCCTCAAAAGAACTACCAAAGAGTAAGATATATACCTGATAAATAGGAGTACTAGAAGTTAGCCCTCCCTATGGACCTTGTTGCTTACCTTGTTGGACAACCCACCTTACGTTGGCTTTGCAATGGTATCTCCTTGTTAGAGGAGGTGTTCCAAGTTGGTCCTTTGACTTCACAATTTGCTGAATCCACCTTGCACAATTTTGAGCCCTCAACGACTCTTTAGGACTTGGCCGTCACCTGCAAGAATACCAAAACTCCGCACATCTGCTCAATTGAATCACATTGCCAATTATAAACAACAACTAGCAAAGTCATTTAGGTTGCAATATTGTTCCATTCATTTACAATTAACTCTGCTTGTGAATGAGGGAGATTAGAAAGTGACAAAAGCCTTCCTCGTACCATGTTACAAATTTTTTGAACAACCATCTCCCAAGTACAGGATTGGTTTTGGAATTTCCTCAGGTTTCTCTCGATCCAAATGTGATAGACAGTTATTGTAAATCCCAATCTAGTGATTACACTTTTGAGAGTTTTGCCTTTAAAACTTGATAACAGAATTACCCAATCTGCCCAGGATCGAGTAGGCCATGTAACATGGAGTTTGGTCTGTATGGTATTCCACACCTGGTTGGAAAATGGGCAATTAAATAAGAGATGGTCGTGACTTTCATTCCTATGACACAAACCACATTGTGGAGGAACATTTAATCCAAATGACATGAGTCTATCAGCAGTGGCTAGCCTATTCTGAATAGCAAGCCAAGTGACAAAGCTGCATTTAGGTACATGCGCAGAGAACCACACTACCTTATGCCATGGGACCTTAGGAAATGGATTTCTCAATTTGTTCCATAAGGATGCAATTGAGAACTGACCATTGGAAGTAAGATTCCACTTTGTTTGATCTGGCCCTTGCAACCTTGGCTGAATTATAGGTGGCAAGGTGTTTCTCACCTCATTGAGTTCAAATGTTTGTGTGATGGGAAACGCCCAATTAGAACCTTCTATTATGTGAGAGACAACGGCATCTTGAGGAATGCCAGAGTCATACAGCATTCTAGAACCAAATCTATCCATTAAAGGACCTAGAGGATGCCAATTGTCATGCCACAAGGAAATGGAGTTCCCATTACCTAGTATACACAGGACATATGGTTTAACCAATTGGCTGAGATTCAAAAGCTTCCTCCAACCCCAACTACAGTCGCCCGGAATTTTCAGATTCCAGAAACTCCTACCTCGTATTAAATACGATTTGACCCACTGACACCACATGGATTGTTCTCCCCCAGAGATTAGGAACCAAATGTGTTTTGCAATGGCTGCCCTATTCCAAATTTGTAGAGATTTAAAACCAAGACCCCCCTCCTCTTTGGGAGAGCACAAATGCTCCCATGAAACTTTAGCCCCTGTTTTCTTTAAGTCAGGGCCAGACCAAAGAAAAGCCCGAAGTATTGACTCAATTTCCTTGATTACCTTTTTGGGAAGGATAAACAAGGATGACCAATATGTTTGAATGGAGAAAAGCACATTCTTAATTAGTTGGACCCTACCAGCATAGGTTAGATCTCTATTAGTCCAAGTCTTAGTTCTAGCAATCATACTCTCCACTAAACGATGGCAATCCGAAGCCTTGAGCTTAGTGGAGAGGAGGGGTACACCTAGATATCTGACTGGGAGGGTGCCCTCATGGAATCTTAAGATGTCCAGAATGGCTAATCTAGTGGTAATGTTGACCCCTGAGAGGTAAACGCTGCTTTTCTCGGGGTTTGGGGAGAGACCTGACAAAGCTTGGAACTCAGTGAGGGCTTCTTGAATAAGGGTGATTGAAGACAATTCACCCTTGCAAGAGATCATAAGATCGTGCGCAAAGCAGAGATTAATGATCTTAGTATTCCCACACCTCCAATGGAAATGGAAGTCTGGTAACATGGATTTCTCTCTAAGTAGAAAGGTGAGAATTTCCATAACAAGGACAAAGAGGTATGAAGACAGAGGATCTCCTTGCCGTAGTCCTTTTTGCCCCATAATGTACCCAGTGGCCTCCCCATTCAAGCTTAGGGTGTAGTTAGCAGTGGTAACACAAGCTTGGAGCCATTTGATCATTGTTGGATGGAAATTCATAGAGGACAAAACATCCCAAAGAAATTCCCATCTGACATTATCATAGGCTTTCCTAATGTCTACTTTCATTGCACATCTTGGTGATGATGATGATTTATGATACCCTCGCATTAGTTCTTGGGTGAGGAAAATGTTGTCCGCAATTCTCCTCCCTTTAACAAACCCCGACTGGGCAGGGTCAATTAGCATAGGGAGGGCCACCTGGAGTCTTTTAGATATTATTTTAGCAATGCATTTGTAAACAGTGTTACAACATGAGATAGGTCTAAAATCCCCTACTTTGGAAGGGTTAGGAATCTTTGGAACAAGAGCTACCATGGTAGAGTTGGCCTTCCTGAGTAGTTTACCAGACCGGAAAAAGGTCTTAACAGCTGCAGTAACCTCATGGCCTATGATAGGCCAAGATTTTTTAAAAAATCCAGCATTATAGCCATCCGGACCAGGTGCTTTATTAGGGTTTAGGGACCAAAATGTGTCCTTAATCTCCTGATCAGAGACCTCCCCAATCATTGCCAACTTTTGGGTATCAGTTAGTCTTTTGTTTACTAATTGCTGAATTCTGTTTCGTCCTTGATAAGTATCAGGTTGGACAGAACCTAGCAAGTTAGTGTAATAGATGACAAAATTGGATTTTATGACCTCAATATCATGCGTGTGGGACCCATCCTCCAAGACCAGGTTGGTTATTTTGTTTCTATTTCTTGCATTAGTTACAGATTTGAAGAAATAAGAAGTGCACTGATCGCCCAACTTTAACCACTGAATTCTGGACTTTTGTTTGGCCAGACTTTCCTCAGCCCTAGTCATTGTGAGCAGCTGTTTATA
>BPLS01000547.1:1762483-1784886 GCA_019656275.1 Rhododendron kiyosumense
AAAGTGCAAGAAATGAAACTTGAGGGGCCAAAGTGCAATTATGACAATTTACAAGAATTAAAGTAATTCAAGCAATTAAAATTAATAACTCGAATAATAAAAATAACTTTTTATTCATTTAAATTCAGAGTTATTACACTAGGTTTGACCGGCGTACGCTGATGACTGACCTACATGCGTAGGCAAAGCTTGGTCAACGATCAAAGTTGACCAATGACTGACACGTGGCAATGGACCAACATACGCCAGTTTTACACCAGCGTATATAGGTAGGGTTTTGCTGAGGCTTTATGGGTTAGGTTTAAAAGGGTTTGGAAGGGTTTTATCTTGCTCAAAGCTCGAACACACTAACATTCTCGGGGTGTTCTTTATTTGTATCATCATCGAGAAATCAAATACCATAAGTAAACTAATCTGGGATGTCCAAAATAGGTTGTCTATAGTAGTCCCCCTTTGACGACACTTGGAGCACCATTGACTTGGTACAAGTAACGTCAAAGGTTTCTAGACACCCCATTAGGCTATCCAAAACGGAACATGCTAGCAAAGTAGACATGTAAACTTAAGGAACCTCATTTGGGAATCGACACAGACAAATTGTTGCTGCTGGGGATAAATTGGACAGAAGGACCGTTGCTTGTTGATTTGAATTGATTTGAGGGATGCGCGGACTATCATTAATTTGACTTGATTAAAGGGACAGGCGAACCGTCGTTGATTTGACTTGCTTTGAGGGATAGGTGGACCATCACTAATTGGAATTGATTTGAGGGACGGGCAGACCGTCACTGATTTGAATTGATAGGCCTTGTTAACCTATGGAATGATTATCCCTTGATGAAGACACGGATTGGTGTAACATGGACTGCCATTGGGGACAACTTTGGTGTAGAAAGCTAATTGGGCCTTGGGCCTTAGGCCCAAACACAACCGGCATACGCCGGTGAGGAACTGGCATATGTAGGTAAGAGTGATAGGCCTATATTCCAGAATAGGCCCAAACCCAGCGTAGATCCTTTTCTTCCCCCTTTTATTCCTAGAGACGAGAGGAAACTGGCCTATAGTAGTTTCAAAACTTTCTCTCCCTTCCAAACTCTCACTCACAAACTCTCCCTCTTCCTTACTCAAAAACCAAAACAATCCACAATACCCATACGATACAGAGATGGCAAAGGTGGGTCATGGTGGTAATCAAGGTGGCGATGACAAGGGGGACAGATCCAGAGACCAAATCAAGACCATGAGGCCTCCAATCGACGATCAAACGGTGGAGGGATCCTCGGCAAGCGCCAGTGAAGAGGTACAGAGTGGTGGTGATGGCCATGCACAGGAGGTTGATGATGGAGCAGATCGGCGTATGTCGGTGACGAAGAGGCGTATGCCGGTGGTCTCTGAGGCAAAGGGCCCACGAATTTGTTGACTTGACTCGCGAGGTGCCGTGGAAGGCATTGTGATTACTGAAGGGGTTTTTGGGGGCGTCCCCGATAATGGCAGTGGGAGTGGCAGAGGAGATGCTCGACTGGAGTCACCGCTGAGGGATTCACCAAAGGGTAAAGGTCCAGTGGTTGCGGAGGAAACATCCGAAGAGGTGCCGGTGGAGCCGGTTGAGTTTATACCATCCGCAGGGTCCTCGGGACACAGGCCCGTTACACGAGGAGACTTTGCAGAGTTTGTGAATGAGATAGTGCTTGCTCGTTTACTAGAGGAGAACCCTGTAGTGGTTACAGCGATCCTAGCTGCCCGAGAAGAGAGACAGAGGCACATTGGGTTAGCTTAGGAGGAAGAGAGGTTGAGAGTTGAGACTGAGAGGGCTAGGCCCGAGGAGAAGGCCTTTATGAGAGAGGCCGAGGTGGCTAAGAAGGCTCAGGTCATCAAGGCATGAGTGCAAGAATCGGCGGTGGCACTGGCTAGTGCTAGATTGGAGGCGGCACATGCTAACTTTTTGGCGGAGACCTATATGCCACTAGAGCCACATGTCTTCGTTCCATCGGGGGTTGATAGTTACGTGCCTCGGCAGGAGGATTATGACTTTGAGCTTTTAATACTGACTTGAGCTTTTAATACCCACAGTGCATCTTGTGCTGACTTAGGCAGAGGTATACTTTTTAAAACTTGCTTCAACTTCCATTTGATTTATTGTACGTATATATGCTTGTATTCAATATTGCATGACACTTGAACCATTGAACTTGACTTGATGTGTAGAACTTTTGCATGACATGGTTTGAATTGACTTTAGAATGCCTCGACACTAAACTTAAAACTTGATTCGATAGTAGGGTGCCTTTGAAAACTTGATTCAACCGTAGAATGCCATTGAAAATTTGATATCGACTGTAGAATGCCTTGATAATTATGATCAACTGTAGAAAACCTTTGAATCATGATTCGACTAGTAGTATACCTTGAGAATTATGATCGACTGTAGAATGCCTTGGAATGACTCAACTGGTAATGTAACTTGGAATAACTTGAATCGACTATATGGAGGGTGGCGACCTCGCGAGGGCATGGAGGTGCAGCGAGCTCGTTTGAGCTTTCTAGAGGACTGCCCGAGTAGGTCCAGTAATTGGTGGATGCAGCGGGATTTGATCAATTCATCCCCACCTAGACCCCGGTGAAGAACGACCACACCGTGCTTATTGCTTTGGCTGAAAGGTGGCATGATACATCGAACACCTTTCACTTTTCGATTGGGGAGATGACAGTGACCCCTTTGGACTTTGCGGCCATCACAGGCTTGAGAGTTAGAGGTTAGCCTATCTCGTTTGACTTGGGAATTCGTAAGGACGATACTGCTCTGAAGTGATTATTGGGTTGGGTGCCTGACCGGGAGGAGGAGATGGTTAAGTATGAGCAATTCAAGGACTACTTGAAGAAAGTCCCGACCACCGAGCAGGAGGAGGAGCAGATGGCGAGAGCCTACTTGTTGTACTTGTTTGGTGTACCCAAACAAGTACAGTAAAGTACACTTATCCTACTTACCGGCTTTGTGGGACCGTAGCATAGCCTCTTAATACGATTGGGGAGGAGCCGCTTTAGGGGCGTTCTATGGTTTCATGGGAGAGTTCATGAGGTTCAAGAAGGCGGTAGCTGGCTACTAGAGCGTATGGGAGGTACGAATCCAAATTCGTAGTATAATTTCAATTCATACTTGTACTCTGTATTGCATAAATTGTATTCTGATGCCTTAATTGTTTGAAAACCTTGCAGTTGTGGGCCTATGAGGTGCTGAAGATGTATCCTCTAGAGAACAAGTGTCTTGACATGAGGACCCTCCTAGGGGCGATGATCTGGGGGCCATTGCACAAAGGCTAGAAGAAGTCAAAGGGCAGAATTCTCGCTTTCAAAGCCTACCTCGATGAGCTGTCGAGCACCCAAGTAAACAAGAATTTCGTAAGTAGATTATGCCTAAAAATTCTTTAATGTTGTCGCTGATGCCCTTTGTCTTGGCTTTTTGAATGTGCTGCATGTGGAGTGGAATCCGTAGGGTGGTGCAGTGCCTGAGCCAGAGTTTGTGGCGAGGAGCAGAGCAGTGATAGCAAGCCGAGTGCTGTTGGAGTCAGCTTTCAAGAGGCAGTGATACTTGGGTGACTAGGTGACACGATAGTCGCTTGGCTTGCTTAAGATCCAGGTCCCTGGGCTACTTCCGCCTCGTGCTTCACACACAGGCAGTCCACATTGGCTAAGCTGCAGCGGTTTACTGTTTTAGCGATAGACCTTATCACCTTCTTAAGGCCTGAACATGACTATACCGTCTATCGAAGGCAACACTTGGCGGGGCCACTCGGAGCGATGATGCACCAGGGGGTTGTAAGTGAGGCTATGGAAGCCGGCCAAGAGAGGCGTGGTCAGAGTTCGAGATCGAGAGACTGGACAGCTCGCTTAGGGGAGAGGTCTAGTTATGCCACGACAACTGGCCTACCTTGACTTTCTCGGACACTAGCGATGCGCAATGCGCAAGGAGAGGCTGGTATAGCTGAGTTTGAGCCAGCGAGGACAGAGCTTGCTTGGGTCACACGACTGGTAAGGGGAATCTTCTGCTTGTATCATTCCATTGCACCATATTTGAACTGTATTCTGACTTTTTCCAAAATATATCTTAGGTGCCAAGAGAGTGGGCGGAGGAGGTTGTCCGTCTTATGCTTGCCATGGAGAAAGAGTTTCACAAGATAGCGAGCAACACTCCTTTGTGATTGCAGTACTTGGTGGTGACTCCAGCTTCAGTTCAGCCTACCATTGTTCAGAGGCCTCAGGTATAATCCTAGAAACTTGTTCAATTCTACTTTTAATACTGAATAAATTTGTTTTTAATATTCAATATGCTTGATAGACCTGCTCTTGACTCTTGTTTTCAGCATTTAATATATACAACATGCACAATATATGATTGAATGAAATGACAATGCAAGGACAGGTTAGGGCAGCTCTTAGGCGGAAAGCTATACGGCCCCCCCTCAGAAGAAAATGGTGAGCACCTATAGTACTCCTGCTGCAGCCCAGGGATAGGCGAGCGCTTCACAGCCAGTGTTGAGCATGCATAGAGATGCAGAGAGTGTAGACCGCGAGGCTTCGAGGTTCCGAATTAAGCTGAGGGAGACGCCGACACAATCGGGGCCAACTCAGAATAAGAGAAAAGGAGCCACATCATCTCGGACTGCAGAGAGCGAGAGCAAGGAGGGAGAGGAGGAAGAGGAGGAGGAGGAGCGCACGCCTTTCAGCAGTGGCTCTAACGACTCCGCCGACGACCCTGGGTACAAAAGTGACCCAAGAAAGAGAGACGATGAGGACTTCTTTGATAATTGAGGGCTACCACGGAGCCTCTTTACCTTACTGCCACTTTGCTTTTGCTTCGGGCCTGCATGCCCATGACTAACATTAGTAGCAGTAGCTCAAAGTCTGTGTGCCCTTTTTAACTTTTGGGTGGATGTGCCCCGTAGATATGCTTTTGCTTGGGCTGTTGCGCCATGACATACATTACTCCTTTCTTGCTTTCCGGATATTGAAATGGTAGTATGGCAAAAGTTCCATCTTCTGTTTATTAATTCTCTTTTGAGGACAATTGATAAAAGAAGCATATAAAACAACCACAAATATCGAACTTGCATTGACTGATGATCTGAATCAACAAATAGACACGTGCATATGTGCAAACTTGCATAGCTCAAAAGAAAAGCAAAGAAAAAGTCCCAGGGTACGACGCACACCCTTAGACACATGGAAAATAATGAAATTTTTGAAAACTCAAAACTTCCCTAGACAGGCAAAACTGACACCTTCGTACGGTCATATAGGTGTATAATGACTTGTACGAATCGACAAAATCGAGAAAAGCATCCCAAAATAAGAAATTGACCGAAAACTAGAAAAATGTCACAAAAATAGACATAAGACGCCAAAGATGACATTTTTCAATCCCGAATTGAAACCGACACCCCCACACAGTCACATTAGGTCCATATAACGTGTAAGGTATGACAAAACTTGGCAAAAGTCCCTAGAACGGATTTCAACTCTCTAAAACCTTGATTTGAACTTGAAATGAGCCGCCGGGGGTCCAAAATCCTCGTTGAGCGCGACTTTCGGAATCCGATGATTCGCACAGTCCCAGATACCATTTTTGACTTATATGAATCATCAAAAGTGCAAAACAAGCCCTACAATTAAAAATGAAGTTTCGGAGACAGTAGCTGACTAATACTATTTTCTGCTATATTGGACACACATGCAGGTTCATAACATGCGTACTGAAATTAGCTGAATCCAGCAGATACGTGTACGTAAGTGCGCTACTGGCGCACGCTGATAAACTCTGCTGCAGGTGCCTTTGTTTGACACGTCTCCTTTTTGGGGAAATAAGCTTTATCACTCCTTCACACGATTTGTACACGGTTTTGAACATTGGAGAGGAGTGTCCTTGCAAGCAAAGGTGGTAGGACACCAAGGCATGGCTTTAACTCCGGCATGAGAATCGAGGTTGATATTTTGATGTTTTTGCCTATAAATTTAAGATGCTAGCAATGTTGAAATCACATTCCCACTTCCCATATTCAGCAATCCTTTGTATTATCGATGGAAAATCCATTCCCAAACTTGATCCAGCCTTGGCTAGTGGAATTTCTGTCCATGAATTGGTTGAACTTCCAATCGCATGGCCTTGCCTCATTTCGATATCTCCGACATGTGCTGCTCCATCCTGAACTCCTAAGAGCTACTCTTAGGTTTTAGGACCCTGACATGTCTTCCGCTTTGGCGATGACGAGATATGTCCGACCGTTGAAGAGTTCCAAGCATACCTTCACAGCTTTGCATCGCATACAGTCATTGTTCCACCTTATCAAGTGAGCATGCCAGGGCTGCTATTGACGTCGCTCAACATTTCTCGGGGCTTGGCCAATACTTTGCTCGAAGGCAGCCAAATCAACGTCTTCCGTCTGATCGAGATGTATAGTCCAAATGGCGATTTGAGTAATGACGCTATGCAGGCCCAACGTCATTTTGCCCTAGTGATCTGTCTATTGGCTGCCTACTTGCTGGTTCCTGCTGATGTGCAGGTTAGTCCGCTCCTGGTGAGCATTGCTGTTCAAATGGGGACTTGGAAGAACGTAGTGCCCCTAGTCCTTGTGGAGACGCTTTTGGGCTTGGACGTGATAAGCACTGGCCAAACTAACGTCTTCAGTGGTAGTCCACTTCTACTTCAAGTAAACTCACTCAGCTCACCTTTTCTAGTTTTTCACACTTTCTCATTTTACCTCGACGCTCAGCTTAGGCTGCTTCTAATTCCTTACTTGTTTTCTTGCTCAAGTCTTATCTGGTTTCTTACTTGTCTTTTCGATCATGTAGTTGTGGCTTTCGGACAAGACCAGAATGCTTTATCCTCCAGAAGAAGGCTGGAACCTCTTTCCATGAAGGATTCATCAAAGGCAGCTGAGGTTCCCCAAGATGGACTTAGAAGGGTGGCATGAATTTTTGAGGCACATGCAGCCCGACGAAATTGTCTGGAGGTGTCCTTGGTTGGATCTAGTTGACATGGCTACACATTTCGATGGGTTTGACAGGATGGTGATCGCCGGACTGACCCAGTTCACTTTCTCCTATGCAAAAACGGTATGTACGTACAGTGCAAGGGATAGGGAAAGCAGTAACACATAGATAGTATATGGGGTTAGATGGAAGTATATCTTACCCTGTGAGTACCTGTCTTAGTTTGGAGAGTTCTAGTGCTTTGTATATGAAAAGGCCGATTTTGGTTTGAGAGCTTTCCTCAGACTAAAGACAAGATAAACCTCCCACTACCTACGTATTGCAGTGCAATGGTCGAATGGCAAAATGACTAATCATTGTCCAAGCTAGATTGAATAATGAGAGAGAATCGCAATGTTTTTCAAAATACATTTTAAAATGTGGCTCACTTCTATTAATCGACACTTAGAGAAAACTACTTTGTAGGGGGCTAAAAACAATTTGGTGCTTAGAACAACACTGGATTACAACGGCTTACTCGTGCCTCTTCACCAGAACCCTAGTTCCTCGTCGGAACCCTAATCTGCAAAACAGAAAAGGGGTGAGCGCACCTTTGCTTCTCGTAGCAAAGGCCCTCCGATGCCTAAGTTAGTATCACATACTAGCCAAAAAAACCCTAATTATTAGTAGGAGAACAATATGAATGCAACGTATTGCGTACCTTTTACCTTTAGGTTTACCTCGTATTTATAGATTCATAGATGCTTGCTACCCAAGCATTCCTTTTGCCCTAGGATTCATAACTCGTATAGGAACCCAGGACATCTTGGATTCTCGTTCCCTTATCAGTTCATTACCTTAGTCCTTTTAAGACTCTTTTCCATAACTGGCTGAACATCCCATTCTAGTTTGGGTATCTTTCCCAGATCCTACATTCTCGGGATCTCATTCCTTAACAGAAATCACTGTTTTTGGACCCTTCTAGAGTGTTCCTTGCAGCTAAGGCGGTTTCCCCAGATTTCTCCTCTTGTTCGGCCTTCTCATTGCCGAACAGGCTACTTGGACCAGTGACCTCATGTATCATTGGTTCTTTATCTAACCCTTGGACAAATAACTTTTCATGTTCACTGGTCCAAGGCCCTGCACAGACTTCCTAGACCAATGACTTCTCATGTCACTGGTCCATATCGCCGACCACCCTATTGCACGACGACTGTACCTATACCGTGGTCCCTTGTACCATGAGTTCTTTCCCTGTTTGGCCTGAGTAGTCCATCTGGTCCAATGACTTCACATGTCACTAGTCCTTTGCAACTGCTTAGACCAACGACTTCTCATATCATCTGTCCTTATCTGTCGAGCAGGCTACTTGGACCTATGCCTTCACATGTCACTGGTCCTGTATCGTCGTTTACCACTTTGCACAGCAGTTTATCTTATCTTACTTACTCCGTGGTCCCACGTACCATTTGCTCGAGCCCTAGTTGGGCTTGTTCGAGAATACCTCCCTATAATTGCTCTCCAGCTTTACTCGTTATTTTCTCTTAATCACGATCCGAGCAAGTTCATTTTGCTCCTGCACCTTTTTTCACATAATTGGTGCAACTTTCATCATTAGTCCATGCAAAATGTCTCATCTTTTGGGCTGGATAGGTTTTTTCTTGCCCTTACTTTTGCATGTGGCATTCTTCGTATTGCCTGCACTCTTGCTAAGTTTGTTTGTACTAAGCAATGACCCCAGTTTATTTTGTATTGTCGCAGTTTCTCGATATGCAACCATTGCTTTTGTCCAAAGTTTTCTCGTACTTTAGCAAATTCTTAGCAAGACTTTTTTAGGAGTACTCGTACTCATCTTAATTCTAGTCCAAACATGGCCGTTTCTAGCATTGTTCATGGCCTAAGTTTATTCATACTTAGCCAAATTTGGGGTTTCACATACCCATCATATATTTCTGACGAATACTCTTTGCTCCCTAGCATGGAGATCAAGTATCCCTAGCTTGTACTTGCTAGGACCAAACACATGCAATATACATGCTTCTTAAGTTTCTCATACTTAGTTTTGTTGTGCTTTCATGCACACGGCCTAGTTTCGTGTGTTTATTCATACACACCTAAGCAGTCGTACTTAGTTAGTTTTGTGTGTCTTTTCGTACACGTCAACCGTACTCAATCCTTACCAAATTTGATTACAGACCTAGGCCCTTCGTACCTAACCAATTTTGTGTGTTTCATTCATACACACTTTTTGTACTTATGCTTGTGCACCCAAGTGTTTCGTACTTGACAGACTTGTGTTGTTTCGTTCATAATTAAGTATTTCGTACTTAACTTGTTTCGATTGCTCTTCAAGTGTGTTCGTACTTGGATCAACTTCTAAGTATATGTGTACTTAGATAATGTTGCATGTTCATGTATGCAACCCAAGTATTTCATACTCGGAAAAATTTCTAAGTGTATTCGTATTTAGATAAATCTGCATAATCTTGTATGCTTCCCAAGTTTCACATACTTGGGTAAAATTCCTAAGTGTATTCATACTTAGGTTATACTCGTAAGTTTCTCGTACTTAGACAAGTGCCCAAATGTATTCATATTTGGCAGAATTGGGCATGTTCTCGTATGCATTCTAGGTTTCACGTACTTGGAAATGTTCCTTTCATTTCTTCATATTCAACCCAAGTGTTTCGTACTTGGGGATATTCCTAAGTGTATTCATACTTAGGTTACCCAAACGGAAAAAATTTCTTATGGACCCAAATTCCGTATGGACCCACGCTCTGCTCCCTAATACGAAGGGAGGAGAAGGAACAAGGCCTGGCTTCGTATTCCAGCATAAAAAATTGCAAAAACAGAGTGTTTCATCAAAACTCTGCGAATTTGATGACTGTGCAAATTTTATTCATAATTCAAAACTATGCGAATTTTATTCATAATTCAAAACTCAAAGGGGCGTTATGCGTACCCCTTGCAACTAGCAAAGAATAGAAAACAAGGAAATTTTATTCGTAATTCCCACACAATCACGATGTGCATCTTAAAATAGAATAAAAAATCAAACTGAAGTCTTTAAGCAAAGAACTTTCTGAGATTATGGACATTCTAGGGCCTTGGCACCAGATTCCCGTCTGGGTCTGCCAATCTATAAACCCCTATGACCACAATTTTTGTAATAACTCTGAATTTCAATAAATGAAAAATTATTTATGATTCGAGTTATTAATTTTAATTGCTTGAATTGCTTTAAATTCCTGTAGTTTGTTATAATTACGCGTTTGCCCTTCAAATATCGTTTCTTGACTTTTAGCCCAATTTAGCAAGCCTAGTTAGCTTCTAACGGGCAAGTTGGAGAAACTAAACTAGAAAGCCACATAGTTACTTTTCCCTAACCACAAATGGACCCTTTTGCCCATCATTGAACCTTGTGAACCTTTTCAACCCTAGAATTGGAATTTTTTTTAATTATTTTCTTTTATTATTTTGGTTTTATTCTTTGTCCCTTGGATAATAAAAGTTAGGAGAACTATTATCCATTGGATAATAGGAACCCCAATTCTTTATATTAAATGTATACTTGGTCAAGTGCTAAGAGTTATAAAAAAATAGACTTTTTAATGCTTAAAAAGACTTTTTGGATTATTTTATTATATAAGTTCTCTAATAACTATTGTCCATTGGATAATAGAAGTATGGAGATCTATTACCCATTGGGTAATAGGTTGTTCTTCCAACCAAGTACATGGGTTGATTAATTTAATCTTTTTCTTAAACCCATGTGAGGAAGTACATAATATTTTATTATGTATTACTTAGTAGACTTAATAACCATAGGATTCTCTAAGTACTCTTTTATTATTTAATATTGGGATTTTGAACTACCTAAGGTACATGGTACATAGATATATATTATATTAGTACTTGAAGGATTAAGATAATACCTATGTACACATGTGCCCAATTCTTTGTTTATTAAGAAAATCTTAAGCCTTTTAGACTACTTTTGATCTTTTGTACAAAAGTAACAATATTTTATTTGTATACTTGCATTGTAGTACATATATATATATATATATATATGTGTGTGTGTGTATAGATAGTACATGAGAAAGAAAGGAGAGAGGGAGAGAGAAGCCGAGAGAGGAGAGAGAGAGGGAGAGAAAGAAGAGAGATTTGGTTGGTACTTTGGCATTGATCTCCATGTACTTCAAAATCCATGGGATTTTACTCTTCCAAGCAAAGATCTAACCACCATTGTCCTCTTTGTACATTTTTCAATTTGTTTAACCCTAAGAATCTTGTACAACCTCTTCTCCACCACAAAACCTTCCAAGATCAAATCCTTGGTGCATCCCTAGCCATGCAAGCCTTGCATTTTAGCCTTTGATCTTCCATAAAAGTTTGATTTTATTGGAATAAAAAAATGGGGAATGGGAGAGAGAGAGGGGGCCGGCCAAGAGGGAGAGGGAGGGAGACTTTGCCTATAAATAGAAGCTCACTCCAAGCATTCAACTCACACCTCCTCACATTGCTCTTCCTTCTCTCTAGAATTTCTTAGTGTTCTTTGTTTCAAAGTTCAAGAATTCTTCTTGTTCTTGAGCAAAACCACAAAACCACTTCCAAAACCACCCTTAGATCTTTAGAGTAACTTAGTTTAGTTAGTAAGTTGTTTCTAGGAAGAGAAAAGATCATCTCTCTTCCTTTCGAAGCAATCCAGAGCCGTTACACAGCCAATCTCAAAACCGACGACTAACTTCCCCGTAGCCGACCACCGCCTAGAAGAATGGTAGTTTATCCTTACACTCTAACTCTAGTATCATTCCAAATCATATGTTAACGAATAGGATGTTATTTAGTAGCAACTTTGATCATTACTTTTAAAAGTAGATAAGGTTATCTTTTATTAAATATTGGAAATGCATGGTTTATTTTCAAGATGTTTCAAGCATGCTATGTAGCTTAGAGTTGGATGATCTTATGAAATGCATGTTTGTATGTAAAGTCTTACACCGCGAAATCTTGCATGAGAACGAGACACGAAAAATCGAGAAAGTAGAAACATGGCACCTAGGGTGTGGTTAAAAGAGAAAGATGTGTTTTCCAGGACAGGAAATATTTTTGAAACTACATAATGACCATTTTGAGGGTATTATGTGAGTTGTGTGTGTGCCAATGGGAACCCGGCGCGGCAGAACCATTGTGAGGATACTCGGGAGACCGGCGCGGCGGAACCAAGGTTGGGTGAGTAGCTTAGTTATTCGTGGTACGGAGCCAATGCAATGTGTGCCAATGGGAACCCGATGCAGCAGAACCATTGTGAGGATACTTGGGAACCCAGAACGGCGAAACCGAGGTTGGGTGAGTTAAAAAGGAGTTTTTGGAAAAAGAAAGTAACAACAGGTTCACTAGGCGTCATCACCAACGATAGCTAGAAAGCAATTATGGATGTGCTAAATGTTATTATCTTTTTACTGTGAATACACGTATCATGTGGAAATCGATGTTTTATTATGATCTCTTGTTCATAAGTTACGGGTTAGTGAGTAGGATTTTACTATTAAGCCTTCGTAGCTCATGGTGTTACCCTTTTGGTAACCCTGGCATATTATATGGGTGGTGACACTGGTATAATATCTCAGATATGATAGATGAATAGGGCGAACTCTTCACCTTGGAGGCGTTCAAAGCCGAAGAACTCGCTAGGATGGAGGAATAAGAGGAGTTGTAGTTAGGAACCCTAGTACTCTATTTTATGTTTGAAATACTCCTACGGGGGTTATGTTGTAATATTGAGCAGTGACTCTCTTTAAATTCTGAAATAAATTATCCTTTAACGTCCCTAAAATTAAGGGCATTACAACTTGGTATCAAAGCTTTAGGTTCAAAACCTCGGCCATGGGTAGAATGGGTAGAACCATGAGATAAATTGGCCGTTGCACAAACGTGAATTGAGTTTAAGTTTACTGTCCCAAATTGGGTGGAATTCTGTCAAAACAATCTTCGGATTGAAGCAAGGCGCGGAATTGGCACTACAGCCGAGCTGGGAATTCCCGAACAATTGGATGATGACTTAAATCAATGATCGAATGTGGAACGTAGAAACCTGAAAAGTTTTCCCTATAGTTTTTACTAAAACTAATTTGTTTTCAAAACTTGACTAATTTAATATCTCTTGTAGATGAAAACTTCGATCGATCTATTAGTTGAAGCCTATCAACCTAGGAATGTCGTAGAAAGAATAACAGCCTAGCACTTAGAAGATCCCAACTTCATTGCTGCAGTACGTGCAGAACAACTTGACTTCATAAGATTTCAACAGAATACCCATATTCCCGTCGAGAAGGACCTTTGGTTTCCAGAAATGTTTCCTATTTTATCCAACTTCTATGAGTATTTTGGTGTCCTACCCCCGATGCCAAACTCCGAGATAGGAAGCGAGGAGGGAGAAACCAATAGCAGCGAAGACGCCGTGAAGGTAGCAAAATAGGATCAACCTCGAAGATCGAAGAAGACTTGGAAGCACCCCAATAAATTCTATAGCCGTTGTAATCTCTATAGCCGTCATTAAGAAATAGGATCTCCACTATCTAAGTTGTATTTGGTTACGCTTTGACTAATAGACTTGTTATTATGCATGCCCTTGTTAATAAGTCTAATAGATAGTTCCCTTTATTGAAGATGAATCACTTGAGTCCCTACCAAGTCAACCTTCTAGCTGAAACTCACCAACTCGCAAGCACCGTAAGATCCATGACAAGCCAACTAGTGGAGGATCCCTACTTCCCCTATGCCTTTCCCTACACTTTCGACTTCTACCAAGAGCATGGCGCTCTTATCCGTCCCATTAATAAGGAGGAGGAAGACATGGTTGAAGCAGTACCCGTCCTTGTCCAACTCGCACCCCTTAGTAACGTGAACTTCCTAATTGAGGGAAACAATGCCGAAGTAGTGGCCGTAGTACCCCCCCGTCAACGTGGAAGTTGAGGAAGGCCCGAAAGAGGAGGATCCCGAGGCAAAAAACCCTGAGGAAGAAGACCCCGAGGAGTTTCACGACCCACCAATTAATGAGGCAGATGGATAACATCTGTAATAACTCTAAATTTTATGAAATAAAAAGTTATTTTTATTATTCGAGTTATTTATTTTATTTGCTTGAATTGCGTAAATTCTTGAATTTTGCCATAATTGCACTTTGGTCCCTCAAGTTTCAATTATTGCACTTTAGTCCTACTTAGCAAGCCTAGTTAGCATCCAACTATCCGGTTAGGGTAACTAAATCGAAAAGTTGCCTAGTCTTGGCAAAATGACCGTTTTGCCCCTCGTTGGAACTTTTGAACCTTTTGGACCCTAGACTTTAAATTTTAATATCCATTTTCTTTTAATCTTTTTGGATTATTTCTTTGACCATTGGACAATAATGATTAGGGGGATTATTATCCATTGGGTAATAGAATCCCATTTGTTTATATTAAAAAGTAGACTTACTTTATTATACTTTTTGTTTACTTTATTAATTTCTTTGACCTAATAACTATTATCCATTGGATAATAGATGTTAGGGGAAGTTTTGTCCATTGGATCAAGGGGTAAATCTTTCAAAGTACCATTGGATCACTTAATTTAATTATTTTCCTTAATTTGGGGAAAAGTACTATTACTTTAATCAAAAGTAAATAGTGACCAAAGTACCCTTTAATTATTCTTTATTGGGATTTTTCCTACCTTTATGTATATGTATATATATATGTGTATATATGTATTGTACCTATGTTGCTTATTATAATGCCTATAGTACCCTAGGATTTTTATTAGTTGGTGAAGAGAATCCTAGTCTTTATTCACCTTGGATTTCAAAGTACCAAGAAACCAATTGTTTATTTGATTTTCTTGCATTCATATGACATATATGCATACATATATATGCTTGTACCTTGCAAGAGGAGAGAGAGAGAGAGAGAGAGAGAGAGAGAGAGAGAAGCCGAGAGAGAGAGAGGAGAGAAAGGAGAGAGAGAGGAAAGAGAGGGAGAAGAAGATTTGATGTAGTCTTGGCTTGATTTGTGATGTGTACTTCAAATCCATGGGATTTATTTCTTCCAAAATCAAATCCTTACACCTTTGTACTCCAATATTTACCTAGCAAACTTCTCAACCATTGGATTTTGTACAATTATCATCTCATCCCTCCATTTGTTCCAAAGATCTCACCAAGGTACACCATAGCCTTACAACCTAGGATTTTCCATTGATTTTCCATTGATTTTTCCATTTAAGTGGGAATTTTCTTAACCCTTGGATCATGTACCAATCTCATCTCATCCCTCCATTTGATTCAAGAATCCAATCTAGTACTAACCTAGCCATGCAAGCCTAGGATTTTTCCTTGATTCATGCTTCAAAGTTGGATTTGTTTTGATTAAAAATTGGGGAATGGAGGAGAGAGAGAGGGCCGGCCATAGAGAGAGAGGGGGCACCCCTTGCCTATAAATAGAAGCTCATTCTCACTTGAAAATTCACACCTAAAAGCAATTGCTCCTCCTTCTCTCTAGAAATTCCAAATTCTTTCAAAGTTCTCTTTGTTTTCGTAAGTTCTTGAGCGAAACCCCCGAGCCACTTCCAAAACCACCCGACGATCCTAAAAGTAGAGTAGTAGTAGTTAGTTAGTTGTTTCTAGGGAAAGTTTTCCAAAACTTTTCCTTTCGAAGCAATCGGAGTGCCGTTACGCTGCCGAAATCACCCCGACGTCCAACCACCGCCAAGAAGAACGGTAGTCATTCCTATCTATCTAGTAGTCATTCCTATCTATCTAGTAGTTGTCCTTATCTATCTAGTAGTAATTCTTTCTAGTTTTCAAAAGCTTACTTTGTTTTTGTAAAGAAGTTGTGATCTTACTTTGAAAATCTCTACTTACTTAAAAGTGGCTTTGTTTGTTGTTTGAAAAGTAAAAATGTATGACTATGTTATTTATGGTATTCAAGCATGCTACGTGGCTTAGATGTTGTTATTTTACCCTTACGAAGTTGAAATGATGCATGTTGTTTGTAAAAAGTCTCACACGCGGAGTCTCGCATGCAAACGTGACACGAAAACCAAGAAAGTAGACATATGGCACCTAGGGTGTGTTTAACAAGGTTGTTGTGTTTTCCCGGTTAGAAAATATCTTCGAAACTACGTAATGACTATTTCAAGGGTATTATGTATGTGTGTGTGTGTGCCAATGGGAACCCGGTGCGGCGGAACCATTGTGAGGATACTCGAGAGCCCGGAACGGCGGAATCGAGGTTGGGTGTGTTTGTCTTGGTTATCCGCGTTACGGAACCAATGAAATGTGTGCCAATGGGAACCCGGTGCGGCGGAACCATTGTGAGGATACTCGAGAGCCCGGAACGGCGGAATCGAGGTTGGGTGAGTTAAAAAGGTGTTTTGATAAAGTGTAAAAATGAAAAAGTTAACGATGAGTCAAACGCCAACGGTAGTTACAAGCGAATGTAAACATGTTAGCTTATTGTTTTTATTCCCTGCTTATGTACCTATCATGTGGAAATCGATGTTAGTAGTAGGATTATACTATTGGGCTTTCGTAGCTCATGGTGTTGCCTTTGTGGTGACCCTGGCATATTATATGGGTGGTGACGCCGGTATAATATGTCAGATTTGATAGATGAACAGGGCGACCTATTCACCTTGGAGGCGTACGGAGCAGAAGAACTCGCTAGGCTGGAGGAGCAAGAGGAGCCGTAGAATAGGACCTCTTAGTTTCTTTTTGTTATTTCTGAACTTCAAATGCTCCTATGTGAGCCGTTTTGTAATAATGAGCAGTGACTCGATATTTCTGTAATAAATCTCTTTTATTAACGTACCTAAAATTTAGGGGCGTTACAACATCCAATGGCGATGTCAAATCCAGACTTACCATCTGATGATGACGATTCCAAGGATGAAGGGGAGGATTCGAATGATGAGGAACCGATGGGTTGGGAGTCCGACGATGAGGAAGTGTTGATTTACGGGGAGTTACCGCCCGAATGGGCTATGCCCGATTACATGGACATACCTGTTGACTCTGGAGATGTGCCACCACCACCTTTCGAGACCGACATAGGAGCTTATAGGGTTGAATTCCCGCATAATTTCTGGACTAGTTAAACAAAACCTAGCAAGTGGTAGGATCTTTTGTTGTAATCAATATTATGTGGGAAGCTCAGGCTTATAAGCCGTCTATTATGTACTTGTTGGATTTAGTAATGAAAGCTTATGTTTCTATTTTGTTATGATCACTGTCTATGTGTCCTTGTGCTTATGGGTATACGATTTCCATTTTCCACCGTTAAGTCTAATATATAAGTTTCCTTATTGTAGATATGGATAGCCACTATTTTGATGCCTCAACTACTGTAGCTGACCTCCTGTACTACAAGGTGCTACTTGCACCTGAGAGTCTCACACCGATACCACACCCAAGGATCCGTGACCCCGAGACTGGTGACCAGTTTTATGAGATAGTCGTGATGACACCTGTCACCAGCGAGGACCAGTTCCTGACCCTCGACCCTCAAAACTCACCATTTAGGGAGCTCGCTGAGAAGATTCGCCATGATGGAGAGCGTAGGCTCGAGATCCGAGAGAAGGAATGGAAGGAGCAGCTAAGAGAGTTCTATGGACTCATTCCACCTAGTCAGTAGAGTAGTAGTGGTACTAGAATAAGGTTCTGATAGCGCGAGTTGCCTTTCAAGCACTAGTGCTAGATGAACCATGTAGTATGATGGTAGGATCGTCTTAGCTTGTAGTAGGAATTTTGTTCTAGTCTATCTATTTTGTAGTAGAACTCTATGATTTCTGCTTGTAACCTTCTACTTATCTATGAAAAGCTTGTTTATTTTTAAGAGTATTGTTGCATACTACTCAATTGATTCTTTCTCATTTTGTACAAAAGAAAATAGTTTAGTTAAAAACTAAACCTTCCCCTTTTCAATTTTCGCTTGTAGATGGTGAACCGACGGAGTGGACTAGGGTATGAGACCAGAGACTCCTCTAATCCTAACCCTAATCCTAACCCCGACCTCGCTCAAGTTATGCAAGCGCTCATAACCGCTCTGAACGCTGCCCACCAAAACCCAAACCCTAATGATGGACCTTTGACTCGAACCCGGGTGATGAATGAGTTCTGCAAGTGTCGACCTCCAACCTTCAACGGAGATACAAACCCCACTGTGGCTGAAGCATGGTTGAAGGAAGTCAAGGTGATCATGGACACCTTGGAGATCACCCGTGATGGAGATCGTGTGGCCTTAGCCACGTACCAGCTAAAAGGAGAAGCCCGCTACTGGTGGGAGCTGATGGAGGCAACCCATGCTGTGGCCACCATGACCTTTGCTCAGTTCGAGACCTTGTTTCTCGATAACTACTTCCCCACGCCTATTCGTTTGGCCAAGGAACAAGAGTTCCAAAATTTGAAACAAGGAACTATGACCGTTACTCATTATGCGGCCAAGTTCGAGGAGCTATCCCGCTATGCCCTAGATGCCGTTGCAACCGAGGACAAGAAGGCGAGGAGGTTTGAATGGGGACTAACAATAGCTAGAAGAGTTGTGGTGGCACATGCTTTCTCCACCTATTCCGGTGTGGTGAAGTGTGCTCTGCGATTGGAGAGTGAAGAAAACGACTTCAAGACCTGATGGAGGAAGGCGACCGGCAACGCTAGCGGACCTGTCCAAACTCAGACCTCCAACAACAACCGTGGACCCTATTCCACCAAAACCTTTTCTTCGGGTCAGAGCAACCAGACTTAGAAGAACACTACGCCAGGGCGTGGTGACCTGCAGAGGAATGGCCAAAACAAAGCATCAGTCCAGTGCTTCAATTGCCAAGCGATGGGTCACTACAAGCGTGACTGCCCCCAGCCCCAGAAGGAGAGGAATGGAAGCTTCAGAAACCAGAAGGCACAGCAGCCTGGGCAAGCCAGCTTTGTGAAGCAAAATTCTGGAGGCCCAGCACAGCAGCAGAATGGGCAGAATAAAGGAAAGCAGCCCTTAGGAGCACAGCACGGCACTGGAGGGCGCATCTTTGCGTTGCAGACCGAGGAACAAAAGCCGGATCCTTCTGTGATCCAAGGTACACTACTGTTATATAGTACTTGCATACAAGCCTTGTTTGACTCTGGTGCATCGCATTCTTTCATATCTACTGCTTACGTAACTGCTCTAGCACTAGAAACAGAACCCCTAAGTAAGAGTACAAAGGTAATATCGCCATTGGGGGGAAGTATAGCTGTTAGTCTAGTGTGTAGAGGGTGCGAGATAGAAGTAGCAAATCTACGCCTTACTTGCGACCTCAGAGTAATCGACATGGCGGATTTCGACGTCATCCTCGGAATGGATTGGCTATCGGCTCATCGAGCAATCGTAGACTGTCATCAGAAGACGGTAACTGCTTACACCCCAGAAGGAACTCGTTTCCATTTTAAGGGGGATAGAGAAGCAACGGGCTCAACGACGAGAAGATCAAAATGGGAAAACCAACTATTTGGATGGCTAGCTAGTCTCCAGATGGAAGAAGCCGATAGGATGGAATTGGAATTACCACACATTGTTTGCGAGTACGCCGATGTTTTCCCTGAAGAAATTCCTGGCTTACCACCCCAAAGAGAGATAGACTTCTCCATAGAACGGCAACCAGGGACCGCCCCAATTTCCATGGCCCCTGCCGAATTGAAGGAGCTCAAGACTCAGTTACAAGAACTGCTGGACAAGGGATTTATCAGACCGAGCACATCACCTTAGGGAGTGCCAGCCCTATTCGTGAAGAAGAAGGAAGGAACGCTTGGGCTATGTATTGGCTATAGGAAGCTGAACCAAGTCACAATCAAGAACCGATATTCGTTGCCTAGGATCGATGACCTATTTGATCAATTAAGAGGAGCAACTTGCTTTTCCAAAATCGATCTCCGATCAGGCTATCATCAGTTAAGGATACAGGATGAGGATATCGCCAAGACGACTTTTCGCACCAGATACGGCCACTATGAGTTTGTAGTAATGCCATTCGGATTGACTAATGCTCCGACAGTATTCATGTGTCTCATGAACAAGATTTTTCAACCCTACTTAGAAAAGTTTGTAGTGGTGTTCATTGATGACATCTTGATTTACTCCACCAGCAAGGAGGAGCATGAAGAACACCTTCGGATGGCACTACAAGTACTCTGAGATAACCAACTCTATGCCAAGGCCAGTAAATGCGAGTTTTGGCTTGAAGTGGTTAAGTTCTTGGGGCACGTAGTATCCAAGGATGGAATTGTTGTGGACGAAAGCAAGGTCGAAGTAGTGCTGAAATGGAAACAGCCGACCTCTGTGTTCGAAATCAGAAGTTTTCTAGGGCTGGGTATTACAGAATATTCATACCGGACTTCTCAATCTTAGCCAAACCAATGACCAGGCTAACTCAGAAAGGAGTGAAGCTGGATTGGGATGTAGCCTATGAGAAATCTTTCCAAGAGCTGAAGAAGAGACTGACCAGTGCACCGATACTCATCATTCCTGAGCGTGGTGTAGATTATACGGTCTAATGTGACGCATCAAGAGATGGCTTAGGATGTGTGCTGATGCAGAATGGGAAGGTCGTAGCCTACAGATCTCGACAACTCCGATCGCACGAGAAGAACTACCCCACCCACGAGTTAGAATTGGCTGCAGTAGTATTCACTCTCAAGTCTTGGCGTTACTATCTGTGGGGAGAACAATTCGAAGTTTTTACCAACCACAAGAGTCTCAAGTATCTTTTCACTCAGAAGGAGTTGAACTTAAGGCAGCGTCGATGGATGGAGTACTTGGAGTACTACAAGTTTACATTGCAGTATCACCTTGGCAAGGCCAACGTGGTGGCTGACACTCGTAGTCAAAAGGAAAGAGCACAGAAAGTCAAAACTGCCATTAAGGAATGGGAAATGGTAGACACTCTCAACGAGTTCAACTTGCGACCATCATCAGAGAACAGGAACGCTCGATTGTACGCTCTAGTTGCAGAGCCAACACTTCATCAGGAAATCTTACTAGCCCAAACCTTGCAGCAAAATTGTGAGTTCGTCCGGCATCGAATCCGAGAAGGAAAGGCGGTGCCAAGGTGGACTATCGAGGAGAATAATAGTCTGAGATTCAAAGGAAAAGTATTCGTGCCTAATGTTGGAACCCTTCGAGAAGACGTACTCCGAGAAACTCATCATTCGAACTTCACAGTTCACCTTGGCGGTACAAAGATGTATCATGATCTGTGAAGAACATACTGGTGGGAAGGGATGAAGAAGGATGTAACACGGTTCGTATCCACCTGTTTGGTGTGTTAACAAGTTAACGCCAAGCATCAGAAACCTGGAGGAAATCTTCAACCCTTGCCAATACCGACCTAGAAGTGGGAACACATCTCGATGGACTTCGTGACCGGATTACCAAAGACTGCTAAGTTGAACACCGCTATCTGGGTGATTGTGGACCGACTCACCAAATCTGCGCATTTCTTGCCTGTTAAGATGACAGAAAACGTGGAGCAACTAAGCCTATTGTACATTAGAGAAATCGTACGCCTCCATGGAGTACCGATCTCGATAGTATCTGACAGAGACTCACGTTTTGTCTCACGCTTTTGGAAAGGATTGCAGAAAGCATTGGGAACGGACGCTTAGCATAGCCATCCACCCACAAACAGATGGACAAACGGAGAGGACAATTTAGACACTGGAGGATATGCTAAGAGCCTGCGCCTTGGATTTCTCTGGAAACTCGGAGCAACATTTACAGTTGGTGGAGTTCGCATACAACTACAGTTATCAAGCAAGCATCGGGATGGCACCGTACGAAGCTCTATACGGTCAACCCTGCCGATCTCCAGTCTGTTGGACCGATGCTGGGGAAACAGGACTGATCGAGCCTGACATAGTGCGGGATACCACGGAGAAAGTCAAGACCATCAGATAAAGGATCCAGACCGCTCAGAGCCTCCAGAAGAGTTATGCGGATAAGAGAAGCCGACCATTAACCTTTGACGTGGGAGATCATGTGTTCCTGAAAATCAGACCGAAGAAGGGAGTTATCAGATTTGGGAAGAAGGGAAAGCTGTCCCCACGCTACATCGGACCTTTTGATATCGTGGAGAAGATCGGGAAAGTTGCTTATCGCCTGGCTCTGCTGCCACAGCTGGATAGAGTGCATAACGTGTTTCACGTTTCAATGCTCCGCAAGTATCTCACATTGCCCACACATGTACTCAACTGGGAGGATATTTCTATCGAAGAAGACGCGACATACGAAGAAGAACCTGTAATAACTCTGAATTTTAATAAATAAAAAGTTATTTTTATTATTCGAGTTATTGATTTTAAATTGCTTGAATTACGTTAATTCTTGTATTTTGTCATAATTGCACTTTGGCCCCTCAAGTTTCATTTCTTGCACTTT
>BPLS01000547.1:1832685-1864389 GCA_019656275.1 Rhododendron kiyosumense
CCAACGGTAGTTACAAGCGAATGTAAACATGTTAGCTTATTGCTTTTATTCCCTGCTTATGTACTTATCATGTGGAAATCGATGTTAGTAGTAGGATTATACTATTGGGCTTTCGTAGCTCATGGTGTTGCCTTTGTGGTGACCCTGACATATTATATGGGTGGCGACGCCTGTATAATATGTCAGATTTGATAGATGAACAGGGCGACCTATTCACCTTGGAGGTGTACAGAGCAGAAGAGCTCGCTAGGCTGGAGGAGCAAGAGGAGCCGTAGTATAGGACCTCGTAGCTTCCTTTTTGTTGTTTTTAAACTTCAAATGCTCCTATGTGAGCCGTTTTGTAATAATGAGCAGTGACTCGATATTTCTGTAATAAATTTCTTTTATTAACGTACCTAAAATTTAGGGGCGTTACAAACCCTATAGGCACCTATGTCATCCTCAAAAGGTGGTGGTGGCACGTCTCCAGAGTCAGCAGGTATGTCCATGTAATCGGGCATAACTAATGCGGGTGGTATCATCCCATGAATCACCATTTCTTCATCGTCGGAATCCCAGCCCAGTGGTCCTTCTTCTTCAAACTCTTCAGGGTCTTCGTCCTCGGAATCGTCGTTGTCAGATGGCAAGTCTGGGTTTGGCATGTTCATCAAATGCTCCCAGTTAGCTGCGTTAAGTGGTGGGTCATTGAACTCCTCGGGATCGTCTTCCTCGGGGTCCTCTTCCTCAGGGTCTTCCTCAACTTCCATGTTATTGGGAGGTACTACTGCCACTGGTTCGGCATTGATTCCCTCAATTAGGAAGTGCACGTTGCCGGGAGGTGCGAGTTGGAGAAGGATAGGTACGGCGTCAACTATGTCTTCCTCTTCCTCATTGATGGGACGGACAAGAGTGCCATGCTCTTGGTAGAAGTCGAAGGTGTAAGGAAAAGGTACGGGAAGTAAGGATCCTCCACGAGTTGATGTGTCACGGACCTCACGGTGCTTGCGAGTCGGTGAGCTTCGGTTAGAAGGTTGACTTGGTAAGGACTTAGGTGATCCATCTACAATAAGGGAAATTATTTATTAGACTTATTAACAAGGCATAACAACACGTTTTTATTCATAGCATAACTTGAAAATACAACTTAGGTAGTGGAAATCCTATTCCTTAACATCCTATACAATGACTAGGGAATTTTTATTTAGGGTGCTCTTCCTAGTCTTCTTCGATCTTCGAGCTTCCTCAATTTGTTGGGTCTCCTTCCGTGGCGTCTTCGTTGCCGGCGGTTCCTCCTTCCTCGTTCCCTATCTCGGTGTTTGGCATTAGGAGTAGGAAACCAAAATACTCATAGAATGAGTTTAGGAGAGGAAACATGTGGGGAAACCAAGGGTCCTTCTCGACGGAAATGGGGGTATTCTTTTGGACTCTTATGAAGTCAAGCTGTTCTGCACGCATGGCGGCAATGAAGTTGGGGTCCCCCAAGTGCTGGGCTGTTATATAGTCTTCGACTGACAGATCAATTGAGGTTTCCATCTATAAGAAAATTTCATTAGTAACGTTTTGAAAATATCTAGTTTTTAGTAAAAACTATAAGGAAAACTCTTCAAATTTCTACGTTTCATATTTGATCCTTGATTTAAGTCGTCATCCAATTGTTCGGGAATTCCCAGCTCGGCGATACTGCCAATTTCCGCGCCTTGCTTCAATCCGAAGATTGTTTTGACAGAATTCCACCCAATTAGGGATGGTAAACTTAAACTCAATTCACGTTTGTGCAACGGCAAAACTTATCTCATGGTTCTACGTGGTTCTACCCATTCTACCCATGGCCGAGGTTTTGAACCTAAAGCTCTGATACCAAGTTGTAACGCCCCTAATTTTAGGTACGTTAAAGGGATTATTTATTACAGAAATAAGCGAGTCATTGCTCATTATTAGAACACGGCTCTCATAAGAGCATTTGAAATATAAAAGAGATAACAAAAAGGAACTAAGGTTCCTATTCTACGGCTCCTCTTGTTCTTCCAACCTAGCGAGTTCTTCGGCTCCGAATGCCTCCAAGGTGAATAGTTTGCCCTGTTCATCTATCAAGTCTGACATATTATACTGGCGTCGCCACCCATATAATATGCCAGGGTCACCAAAAAGGCAACACCATGAGCTACGAAGGCTCAATAGTAAAATCCTACATACTAGCATCGATTTCCACATGATAAGTACATAAGCAGTGATAAAAAGACCATAGTGCTAACACATTCACATTTGCTTTGTAACTACCGTTGGCGTTGACTCGTCATGAACCATATTGTTATCACCCTTTTCAAAAACACCTTTTTAACTCACCCAACCTCGGTTCCGCCGTTCCGGGTTCCCGAGTATCCTCACAATGGTTCTGCCGTACCGGGTTCCCATTGGCACACATTGCATTGGCTCCGTACCGCGGATAACCAAGCTACTCACCCAACCTCGGTTCTGCTGTTCCGGTCTCCCGAGTATCCTCACAATGGTTCCGCCGCACCGGGTTCCCATTGGCACACACACACCCACACAACTCACATAATACCCTCGAAATGGTCATTATGTAGTGTCAAAAATATTTTCCAACCGGGAAAACACATTTCTCTTGTCAAACCACACCCTAGGTGCCATGTTTCTACTTTCTTAGTTTTTCGTGTCTCATTCTCATGCAAGACTCCGCGTGTGAGACTTCACATACAACATGCATTCAATCAAGCTTCGAAATAGTACAATAAGATCATCTAAGCTACATATCATGCTTGAATTTCATAAATGACATAATCATGCATTTCTACTTTTTTATCTACGATCAAGTAACTTCTTAAACTTTAGGAAAAGCAAGTAGAGATTCAAGTAGCAAGATTAAAACTACTTATAGAAAATAAAGTAAGGATTTAACTACTTGAAAAATAGGTAAGGATCACTACCGTTCTTCTAGGCGGTGTCGGCTACGGAAGATTTGGTCGTCGGTTTGGATTTCGGCAGCGTAACGGCCCTCGGATTGCTTCGAAAGGAAAAGATTTGTATTTCTTTTCCTAGAAACAACTTCTTAAGCTTAACTAAACTACTTTAAGGATCGATGAGTGGTATTGGAAGTGGTTTGGTGGTTTCGCTCTAGAACACTCAAGAACAAAGTAAGTTCTTGAACTTAGAACAAGGATACTTGAATTTCTAGAGAGAAGGAAGAGCTATTGCTTTGAGGTGTGAGTTCAAGCATGAGAATGGCTCTCCATTTATAGGCAAAGGGCTCCCCCTCCCTCATAATGGCCAGCCCTCTCTCTCTCCTCCATTCTCCAATTTTTAATTCAAATCAAATCCAACTTTCATAGAAGATCAAGGTAGAATCCTAGGGTTGCATGGCTAGGGTTTGTACTAGATTTGATTCTTGAATCAATTGAGTGGTGGAGATGAGAATTGTACAAGATCTAAGGGTTTAACCATTGAAAGGAGTACAATGGAGTTAAGATTTTTGATTGGAAGAATAATAATTCAAAGATTTGGAGTACAATGGGAGTTCAATGGACAAGTACAAGCAAATCTCCCTCCTCCTTTCTCCTCCCAACCGGCCCCCCTCTCTCCCTCTCTCTCTCACGGCTCTCTCTCCTCTCTCTCCCTCTCACTCTCTTGCTAAGTACAATATATATACATACATGTGTTATATTGTAAGCAAAACAAATAAAAAAGTAGTACTTTTGGTACAAAAAATCAATATAGTCTATAAGGCCTAGGATTTTCCATAAATAGGAATATGGTACTTTAGGTAATATTTTAACCATCTAGGTACTTATATATATATATATATATATATATATACACACACACACACACATATACACTTGTACAATGGGTGGTTCAAAATCCCAATAAAAAATAATAAAGGGGTATTTTGGGAATCTTGGTACCATGTACCTTTATATTAAAATAATGAGTACTTTCCTATGTGGTTAAAGGAAAAATATTAGTTTAATAAACCCCATGGTACCTTGAAAGATTCACCCTATTATCCAATGGGTAAAAATTTCCCTAACTTCTATTATCCAATGGATAATAGTTATTAGGTCACTTTTAATATTAAAATAATGAAAAAGTACTATAAAGTAAGTATACTTTTAATATAAACAAATGGGATTCTATTATCCAATGGATAATAGTTTCCCTAACAATTATTGTCCAATGGACAAAGAATAAAACTAAATTGATTAAAAGAAAAAGAATATTAAAATTCTTAGTCTAGGGTTCAAAATGGTCAAAAGTTCTAATGAGGGGCAAAACGGTCATTTTACGGTGACTAGATAACTTCCTAGTTTAACTTCTCCAACCGGATGGTTAAAAGCTAACTAGGCTTGCTAAGTAGGACTAAAGCGCAGGAAATGAAAATCGAAAGGCCAAAGTGCAATTATAACAATTACAAGAATTTAAAGCAATTCAAGCAATTAAAAATTAATAACTTGAACAAGCAAATAAATTTCCATTTATTGAAATTTAGAGTTATTACAAATCTCAAAACCGACGACTAACTTCCCCGTAGCCGACCACCGCCTAGAAGAACGGTAGTGTAACGACCCTGAATTTTGGTCGTTAAAAATTTGGTTAAATATTTGAATTTTATTTGAATTTCCTTAATTTCCTTGTAGTTTGTCAAAATTACATTTTTGCCCCTTGAAAAATTATTTCTTGACGCTTTAGTCCGCTTAGCAAGCCTAACTTTATTTTAACCATCCGATTGGAAAAACTAAGCTAGGAAGCTACCTAGTTACTTTTCCCTAACCGCAAAATGACCGTTTTGCCCCTCGTGAACCCTTTGAACTTTTTGAACCCTAGACTAAGAATTGATTATTCTTTTTCTTTTAATTATTTTGGTTTTAATCTTTGTCCATTGGACAATAAATGTTAGGGAAACTATTATCCATTGGATAATAGAAACCCCATTTGTTTATATTAAAAGTTTACTTAGTTAAAGTACTATGAATAGTAAAAAGTAACTTTTTGATTACTTTAAAGTACCTTTTTGGATTACTTTAATGTTTAATCTCCCTAGCAACTATTATCCATTGGATAATAAAAGTTAGGGTGGTTATTACTCATTGGGTAATAGGTTGTTCTTCCACCTAAGTACATGGGTGGATTAATTTAATATTTTCTTTTAATTCCATGTGCCAAAGTACCCATTATTTTAAAATAAAAGTACTTAATATCAAGATTTCCCAAAATACCCTTATTTATGATTTGTTAGGGTTTTGATACATAAGCATATGTGTATATATTAATCTAGTGCTTGGTGATTTTTTATTGATTAGTTTAATGGGAAAATCTTGCCCTTTTAAATCTCCCTTGATCTCTAGTACAAATTTTCTTTTGTTTATTGTTTTCTTGAACCTTGCATGCATATACATATATATACCATGTGAGAGCAAGAGAGAGAGAGAGAGAGGAGAGAGAACCGAGAGAGAGAGAGAGAGGAGAGAGAGGCCGAATGGGAGAGAGAGAGAGAGAGAGAGAGAGAGAGAGAGAGAGAGAGAGAGAGGAAAGAAGGAGGAAGGAGAGAGGAAGATTGGTTGTATCTTGGCATTGATCTTCCTTGTACTTTCATATCTTGGTGTATATATATCTTCCTAGCCTAGACTTAACTCCATTGTACCCTTGTTTACACATTGCACTTGTTTGAACCCTTAGATCTTGTACCAATCTCTTTCTTGCCCACCAAGGATCAATCCTAGCCATCCAAGTGATCCAAGAATCCAATCTAGTACAAACATAGCCATGCAACCTAGGATTTTTCCTTGATTTGTGCTTAAAAGTGGATTTGATTAGATATACTTCTTGGACACCTTGCAACTTCTTGACCCTTTGATCATGTACCATTATCATCTTAACCCTCCAATTGATCCAAGAATATCACCAAGGTACAAAAATAGCCTTACAAGCCTAGGATTAGTTTTGATCTTCCATGATCTCTTGCCTAGTGTCAAGGTGAGACTTAGAGAGAGAGAGAGGAGAAGGCCAAGCCCTTTGCCTACAAATAGAAGGCCATTCCAAGCCTTTCAAAGCACACCTCAAGCAATAGCTCTTCCTTCTCTCTAGAAACCATTTTCTGTTTTTCTGGGCAGCCACTGTCCCGTCGGAAATCCGCCATTTTCTCCTGTCTAGAGTAGTTTTTAGGATCAACTTCCTTCTGGAAAGTTGTAGAGCACTTCGAAACCTTGAAGTTAGGCTCAAGAATCACCCCAATAGGTTAAGAAATGACCAAGATATCGTCATCCGAAGTTCAGTAAAATTTCTGGATTTCCTTTTCTGGACAGCTTACTGTCTTTTGCTTCGTCCCCATTTTTCTCCAACCTAGGTTCATTTCTAGGATTAACTTCCTTCTCGAGAGTTGTAGAGGGTTTAGAGAGCTTCGTTCTAGACCCAAGAAAGACTCTATTCGACCAAAGATTGACCGAGTTATTGCCGTCCGAAGTTCGGTCCAGATTCGGGGGAAATTTCCACCTAGCTTATTCGGCCCCGACTAGTTTCGGATCAAGGTAGGATATTCTAACCCTATTCCTATGTATATGTAAGATCTCGTATTCTTCCATTTTAAAGTGAGTTATCTTTATTTACTTTCCATTTCAAGTATTTGTATTTTGATCTTGAAAATGATTATGAGCATGCTTATGTGAGTTGCTTGAGTTACTTGTGATATATTATAGAGTTGGATGATCTTGTTGGATTACGATGAATGATTTGTTGTTTACATATGTGATATGTCCTACCACGGAGTCTTGCATGCAAACGAGACACGAGAATTGAGAAAGTAGAAACATGACACCTAGGGTGTGTTTGAAACGGTTGAAATGTTTTGAAATCCGCAATGTGGCCGGACTTGCCCATTGTGTGAGGTGTGTGTGTGTTCCAATGGGAAACCGGAGCAGCGGAACCATTGTGAGGGTGTGTGCCAATGGGAACCCGGAGCAGCGGAACCATTGTGCGTTCCCATGGGAACCCGGAGCAGCGGAACCATGGTGAGGTATAGCTTGGTTATCCGTGGAGAGGAGCCAATGCAATGTGTGCCAATGGGAACCCGGTGCGGCGGAACCATTGTGAGGATACTCGGGAACCCGGAATGGCGGAACCGAGGTTGGGTGTGTATGGCTTGGTTATCCGCGGTTCGGAGCCAATGCTAAAGATATTTTTGAAAGGCTTGGTTATCCGCGGTACGGAGCCAATGCAAATGTTTTGAAAGGTTGTTTTGTAAGTGGAAAAGGAAGACACGGTCTACGATGAGTCGCGTAGGAGAAACTCTTAAACCTTGGACACCAACGGTAGATGATTAAACGAATTTGAATATGTGATTGTTAGTTGTACGGTTGGTGGGTAAGAATTTCCTATTGAGCGTTGTAGCTCATGGTGTTACCTTGTGGTGACCCTGGCATATTATATCGGTGGCGACGCTGGTATAATGTGTCAGACCTTGTAGATGATCAAGATGGACCGTTCACTTGGAGGCGTCCGGAGCTGAGGAGCTGGCTAGGATGAAGAAGCAAGAGGAGCTGTAGTTAGGAAACCTTAGTTTCCCTTTCTTTTGTAATATTGAACTCCTGTGGGGGTTATGTTGTAATAAGAGCAGTGACTCTCTTTATTTTCTGAAATAAAATGTCCTTTTAACGTACCCTAATTTTGGGGGCGTTACAGGTAGTTTATCCTTACACTCTAACTCTAGTATCATTTCAAATCATATGTTAAAGAATAGGATGTTATTTAGTAGCAACTTTGATCATTACTTTTAAAAGTAGATAAGGTTATCTTTTATTAAATATTGGAAATGCATGGTTTATTTTCAAGATGTTTCAAGCATGCTATGTAGCTTAGAGTTGGATGATCTTATGAAATGCATGTTTGTATGTAAAGTCTTACACCGCGGAATCTTGCATGAGAACGAGACACGAAAAATCGTGAAAGTAGAAACATGGCACCTAGGATGTGGTTAAAAGAGAAAGATGTGTTTTCTGAGAGAGGAAATATTTTTGAAACTACATAATGACCATTTTGAGGGTATTATGTGAGTTGTGTGTGTGCCAATAGGAACCCGGCGCGGTGGAACCATTGTGAGGATACTCGGGAGACCGACGCGGCGGATCCGAGGTTAGGTGAGTAGCTTAGTTATCCGTGGTACGGAGCCAATGCAATGTGTGCCAATGGGAACCCGGTGCAGCAGAACCATTGTGAGGATACTCGGGAACCCGAAACGGCGGAACCAAGGTTGGGTGAGTTAAAAAGGAGTTTTTGGAAAAAGAAAGTAACAACAGGTTCACGAGGAGTCATCACCAACGATAGCTAGAAAGCAATTATGGATGTGCTAAATGTTATTGTCCTTTTACAGTGAATACACGTATCAAGTGGAAATCGATGTTTTATTATGATCTCTTGTTCATAAGTTACGGGTTAGTGAGTAGGATTTTACTATTGAGCCTTCGTAGCTCATAGTGTTACCCTTTTGGTGACCCTGGCATATTATATGGGTGGCGACGTCGGTATAATATGTCAGATATGATAGATGAACAAGGCGAACTCTTCACCTTGGAGGCGTTCGGAGCCGAAGAACTCCCTAGGATGGAGGAACAAGAGGAGCTGTAGTTAGGAACCTTAGTACTCTATTTTATGTTTGAAATACTCCTACGGGGGTCATGTTGTAATATTGAGCAGTGACTCTCTTTAAATTCTGAAATAAATTATCCTTTAATGTACCTAAAATTAGGGGCGTTACAATTTTAGTAACTCGATATGGGCCTTCCCAATTGGCCACCTTAGTGTTGCCAAGCACATTATGATGCACAAGGCTTCCAACACCAAATTCTTGTGGGTGGACATTTTTGTTGTAGCTTTTCATCAGCTGCTCCTGATATGAGGCCAAATGCACCAGAGCCCTTTCTCTCCATTCCTCGGCAAGATCCAATTCAATCTCCAAGGCTCTATCATTGTCTCCACTTTCAACCAAAGTAGTCCTGTTGGTTGGCAAACCCACCTCCAATAGAATAACAGCCTCTGTTCCATATGCTAATGAATAGAGGGTCTCTCCCGTAGACCTCCTAGGAGTTGTTCGATGTGCCAACAGGACAAATGGCAAATCGTCAGGCCACTTACCCTTTGCTTTGTCCAACCTCTTCTTGATCCTGTCAGGTATGGTTTTGTTGGATGCTTTTGCTTGCCCATTACTTTGAGGGTAGGCTGGGGTTGAGTGGTAGTTCTTTATTCCGTATTGGGCACAAAATACTTTGAACTTCTTCTGAAATTGGGACCCATTATCTGTAATCAATGAATAAGGGACCCGAAATCGAGTAATGATTTATTTCCACATGAACCTTTCTATCATAGGTTCAGTGATCTTGGCCAATGGCTCTGCTTCAATTCACTTTGTGAAATAGTCCGTTGCTACAAACAGAAATTTCTTGTTCCCAGTTGCCTTGTGAAGTGGACCCACGATGTCCATCCCCCATTGTGCGAATGGCCAAGGTTTTGTCAACGACACCAGATCTGTAGCTGGTGTTTGGATCATTGGTGAGAATTTCTGACATTTCTCACAGATTTTCACATACACCTTTGTATCTTCTTGCATGAGTGGCCACCAATATCCTTGGGTTATTGCTCGGTGGGCAATGGACCGCCCCAAGCATGACTTCCACATGTTCCCTCATGAATCTCGCGAAGGAACTTCTACACCATCTCGGGGTGCACGCAAAACAAGTATGGCCTAGTGAAGGACTTTCTGTACTGACTCAACTCTACCGACCAAGTTGATATACGTCCCGAGAAATCTGTCTTTCGTATCAAAGATTTCAATGAAAACTCAGTGTAAACCACAATTCTGTGACTCTGGAAATAATGGGCAACTTCCTTGATACTGTCCTCAATGCCAGGACCAATTTTTCTAGAGGCAAATATCTCGTCTCTGGGTCTAGCAATGTCTTACTCACATAGTATATAGGGGTTTGGTCGGACCCCTTATTCCTCAATAATACTGCACTTACAGTATGCTCAGAAACTGCTAAGTACAAAATTAAAGACTCATTCGGTTCAAGAGTAGACAAAAGCGGGGCCGCTGCCAAGTATTTCTTCAGGTCTTGGAATGCCTGTTTGCATTCGGCTCCCTATTTGTATCCTTCTCTCTTTTTAAGCAATTGAAAGAAGGGCCTACACTTATCGCTGGACCGGTTGATGAATCTGTTAAGGGCTACTACCATTCCAATCAGTCTTTAGACCTCCTTCGTGGTCCTTGGACTTTAGAGCTTTTGCAAAGCTGTTATTTGATCGGGATTTGCCTCTATCCCTCTTATGGTCACAAGGTGACCCAAGAACTTCCCCGAGCTTACTCTAAACGCACACTTCGAGGCGTTAAGCTTCAGCTTGTATTCTCTTAGAATCTCAAAGGCTTCCTTTAAGTCTGCTATGTGGTCCTGCCTCTCTTTGCTCTTGACCACCATATCATCTATGTACACGTCCATAGTTATGCCGAGCAACTTCTTTAGCATAATCTTTGCCAACCTCTGTTATGTTGCGCTGGCATTCCTCAAACCAAAAGGCATGACACTGTAACAGTATAGCCCTCTTGGTGTGATAAAAGAAGTCTTCTCTTGAACGGGCTCATACATGGCAATCTGATGATACCCTCGGTATGCGTCAAGGAAACTCATCCGCCCATACCCAGCTGTTGCATCCACAAGTTGATCTATCCTTGGGAGGGGGAAACTGTCCTTTGGACAGGC
Source organism: Rhododendron kiyosumense (assembly GCA_019656275.1). Taxonomy (NCBI): domain Eukaryota; kingdom Viridiplantae; phylum Streptophyta; class Magnoliopsida; order Ericales; family Ericaceae; genus Rhododendron; species Rhododendron kiyosumense. Next base: position 1,843,422 of record BPLS01000547.1, read on the forward strand.
TTTATTCTAATCCATGAAGTCCACGCAAACACACCACTTCCCATTCTTCTTTTTTACTACCATAGTGTTAGACAACCACTCAGGGTAGTAGACCTCTCGTATGGCCTTTGCTTCTAGCAAATGGTCAACATCCTCGATGACAGCATCTACAGGATGTACGGCTGACCTTCTCTTTTTTTGCATCACGGGCTTATGTTATGGATCCACATTCAAGTGGTGGCAAATCACATTTGCATCCACCCCAGGCATTTCTTCGGGTACCCAGGCTAACACGTCAATCAAGAAATACCTTTCTGGATTAGTCTCGTTGATCTGAATCTTTTTCAAGCCTTCCACCACTTTCTCGACAGGGTTCCCTCCAACATCCTCGATGGTTGGCTGGTCTGGAACCTCGATGGCTTGGATCAATTTTGCTTTGGGTGCCTTCTTGATTATAGAAATCAAGCACTGGTGGGCAACCTTTTGTTTCCTCTAATCCTTTCAATGCCATTAGATCAGAAAATTTTACCATCTGATGGTAAGTGGAGGAAATTGCCCTCATCTTGTGCAACCACGTTCTTCCTATAATTGCATTATAAGAAGACGGCACATCTACCACCAGGAAGTCGATTCGTAGTACCACTGTTTTTGCCTGAACAGGCAACGTTACTTTGCCCAATGGCCAGACTACTCCTGCACCGAACCTGACCAAAGGAGTCATTGACTGCACCAGGTCTGCTTGTGTCAGTCTCAACTTCTTAAATGCATCATAGTACAACACCTCTATGCAACTTCCTGAATCCACCAGGATTCTCTCCATGTCATATTCCCCAATTCATAGGGTTATGACCAAAGCATCGTTATGTGGCACCTAGACTCCACCCAGGTCCTCATCCGTGGAGACTATGCCCTCGTTGCATAGTTCTTCGTCACATCCTCTTTTCTTCCCAAACTGCATCACATGTTGGTCGTGCTTAATCTGCCTCTAGAGCAATCTATGGGCACATGCCCCAAAATTTTCAATTTTTGTTAAAAATTGGGTGCGCCCTTTTGGAAAAGCACGGCGAAACGTTTCAATTCAGAGTCGCCACTCGGGTTTTAGCGGTGAAATACCCAAGGAACTGAACTTGAAACGTTTGCTACGTTGTTTGATTTTGAAAAGGCGTAGACCGGTCTGTCGTCACCTTTGATATCTAAGGTTCGGGAGCCAAGTTACGAGAGGGGTAGGGTTTTATGGCACCCCTCTCGCCCAATCCAGGGATTGGTCTCTACTCAGTTATTTTGCAAAACATTTTCATTTTTCTCTCATTAATCATTTTTTAGCCAGTCAGGGTGGGGGAACAGTTAAAAGGATTTAAAACTGTAACAAGTCGCAGTTATGTGACAAAATGCTTTATGGATGATTTACTTGTAATAATGAATATAGATTGACAACAAGCACCTATGAGTATTTTAGACGAACTGGAACACACTGATCCAAAAGGATGTGAGTAGGTAACACACCAGTATACACTGGCCGGACCATTGCATGCTAGCAAGACCTGCGCACGCCACTCTCTTACTAGCGTACTTCAGTTATCATAGATTCATGGTCTTTGTTTTCAATCTTTTGAGCTCTGGAATGGACCAGTGCACACCCCGGACAAACCACGCAGTTAATACAGCAGCATATGTACAGATTACAGGCAGATGAAATGGCTTGAAGCCATAAAAATAGACAGAACACCCCATAAACAAAGTGGGGAAATAACAAGAGGCCAAAACTTAGCTAATGCAAGGGCCAGCCACTCGACTAGATATCCCTACCATACGCCAGTCATGGGACCCCGTACGCCAGTAATATCATTTGTCCAACGTTTAACTTTACATTATCTGGGCTCTGGAACATGACCAGAAGGATCCTAGAGGCCCACCAAGGTAAATGAAAGCAAGTATTGATCTACTACAACTACACAGCTCTAAAAAAATATAGAAAGCAATAGACTGGTTTTTAGCATGCAATAAGGTGATAAAAGAAAGACATAATCAAGAAAACAGGTGATCAATGATCCCCATGCCAGTGGTGCACGTATTGCCATGACTGGCGTACGGCTTGATACTACTGGCGTGCACCATTGTTCACTTCATACGATCTTATTATTTTGCCAATTTTAAGGCCAGGACTGGTATTGATTACCAGCCTGGACCTCACTAGCTTCCCTCAGGGGCCAAAAACAGAAAGCTACACAAATGTGGTATACCTTTGGTTTGAGGTTGTTCGAAGATTTGAGCCTTGGACTTGAGGTTTGGAAGATGGAGGGAGAGAGTGTGGATGGTATGTAGATAGGAGTGTTTGCTTGCTCTTTAAATGGAGAGAAAGAGAAGAAGCAAGATGACCAACAAGGAATGGAAGAGACTTGAAAGCTCTTAATGGAAGTAACCCCTTGCAAATGAATGTAAAGGGTGTATTTATAGGCCAGGGGTGACTAAAGAGGGGCTGTGATCAGTTGGGTTAAGGGCTGGTTAGGTTAAGGAAGGAGTCTCCCATGCATTGAATGTAGGGCAAGAAGAAGTCGAGAGGAAGCCTCCATGCTTTCAGAGCGTACCTTGACGAGCTGTCAGGTACTCAGGTAAAACACAATCTTTATTGCTTATTACTGCCTTTCAATTGCTTTAGTGCTGAGGTTGACCGACTGTTCATTTCACTTGTTGCTTGTTCTGTAGGTGGAGTGGGATCCATGGAGAAATTCAGAGGCTGAGCTTGAGTACCTTGCACAGAGCAGAGTGGTGGCTACGAGTTGCGTCCTTCTAGAGTCGGCCTTAGGGTGGCAGTGGTACTTGGGCGACCGGGTGACTCGCCAGTCATTTGACTCGTTTGAGTTTGTCACGCCCGAGCCACTTCCGCCTCGTGCTTCACACACAGGCCAGTATACCTTGGCGGAGCTACAACGCTTTACCGTTCCTACAGACCTGACAGCTTTCCTGAGGCCTGAGCGGAACTATGCCATTTACTAGAGGCAGTACTTGGCGAAGCCACTCGGAGTAATGGATCTTATAGCCGTGGAGGGCGAGGCCTTGGAGGCTGGAGAGGAGAGACGAGGCCGGAGCAGTAGGATTTCCCGTTCGAGGGAGAGGAGCAGATACGCTACAGCGACAGGCCTTCCTCGACTTTCTTGGACGTTGGCAGTGCGGGATGCACAGGGAGAGGAGGCCACTGTTCATTTCGAGCCCACCAGGACAGAGCCAGTAGAGATCACAGGACCGGTATGATGCTTTTTCATCCTTTGCACTTTCCTTTACTTCACATTTGGCATGTATATCTAGCTTGCATTCTGACCTTGACAAAACTGTAATACAGGCCCCGATGGAGTGGGTGCGAGAGGCGGTGCGCTTGATGAAGGCTATGGAGAAAGAGTTTCACAAGATGGCAGGCGGTGCTTCTTTGCAGTTGCACTACCCTCCACCAGCTCCAGTTCCTGCTGTATAGCCTCAAGTATTACCTTCTAGTCCGCTTTTGGTAGGATTGCTTTCAATATTTCCTGCACTCAGCATTCAATATAAATAACATGTACAATGTATGCTAAATGATCGAATGAACATGTAAGGACAGGCTAGGGCGGCTCCTAGGAGGAAAAGAGTGCGGCCTCCTCCACAAAAGAAGGTAGTGCCGAGCACTTCGCGACCAGCAGAGCGCACTCAGAAAGGAGTGGAGATCGTCTCTAGTAGCGATGAGCCACAGTTCCGCCGGGAACTGAGGAAGAGGCCTGTAGAGAAGAGGCCTGCTAAAGGACCACAACAGAAGAGGAGAGGAGTGGAAGAAGAAGAAGAAGAGCAATCGTCCTTCAGCAGCGGCTCTGACTCTGCTAGCGATCCTAGGTTCCGAATGGACCCACGGGAGGTGGAGGATAACGACAAGGAAGACAACCTTGAGGACCTTTTTGACGACTAAGGGCTATTACTGAGCCTCTGTCTACTTTGCTGCTTTTTGATTTGATACATTCGAAAACTTGATACTTTGATATTTTGAGATGAGGCTTGCGTGCCTGTTGGTTTTAGGCGAGTGTGCCTAGTACATTTTGATTTTGCTCGGGCCGTTGTGCCGCTTTGATATAGATCTGCTTTTTGGCTTTTGGATGCTTGACCTGATAGTACATAATATCTGCACTTCATGTTTATTGATTTCCTTTTGGTGCAACTTTTGTAAAGGAAAAGAATAAACCATCCAACAATGTCTAACATGCATTGACAAATAATCTAAATTGACAAGAGACACTTGCTCACGCATATGATTGATCTAGCTCGAAGGAAAAGGGGTAGAAATGCCTTAGGATACGACACATATCCTCGGACACGCAAAAAATAAAGAACTTTTGGGGCATTAATGGGCCAAAACTCAAAATTCTCCAAAACGGGAGAGACCAACACTTTTGAAAGGTTAAATAGACAAATAAAGGTCTGCGCAAATTGACAGAACCGGAGAAAATGCCCCAAAGTGAGAAATAAACCGGAAAATACTAGAAATGTCGCAAAAATGGACATAAGACGCAAAAGACGACTTGATTATGTCCCGGACTGAAACCGACACCCCCGCACAGTCATATAAGGCCTATATGACGCGTACGGCATAACAAAACTTGGCGAAAGCCCCTGAGACGAGTTTTGACCCTCCGTATCCTTGATTCGAACTTGAAACGGGCCGTCGAGAGTCCGAAATCTTCATCGGGCATGGCTTTTGGAACCCGACGCCTTGCTACAGTCTCATACGTTGTTTGTGACTTATAGGAATCAACAATTGGCCAAAGCAAGCCCCGGAATTGAAAACGACCATGCGAAGGCAGTAGCTGCTACAAACTGGTTTCTGGTGAACCTTACTGGCGTACGCCAGGTTTGTGGCCCCGTACGCCAGAATGTGAGGGACACGCATACGCAAGTAAAAAGCTGGCGTACGCCAGGTATCTGGGATGCAGATCCACTTGTCTGGCCAACTGTCCTTTTCCAGGGGGTTCCTTGTTTTTGCTCCCACACGGCCTGCACATGGTTTCTGAGCCCTCTAGAAGGCAGAGTCCTTTGCTATAGTGATCCTTGGATGCTAGCTAGTTGTTTACATGAATCATGGGAAATGAAACGGATGCTATGGCCTATAAAGCTAGGATTTACACATTGTGGCACTTCAACCATTCCTTGCCTTTTCATCTTCATCATACTTTAGCCTTTCCCATGGAAAATCCCCTTCCAACTTTGCTCAGGCCTTGGTTGGCGCAATTTCTGAGCATTGATTGGCTAAATTTCCAATATCACGCCCTTGCCTCGTTCCGCTATCTTCGACATGTGCCACTCCGCCCGGCTCTCCTATGGGCTGCCCTCAGGTTTTGGGACTCCGATGTCCACGTCTTCTGCTTTGGTGATGACGAAATATGCCCTACCGTTGAGGAATTCTAGGCATACCTCTGAACCTATTCGTCCCCTACACTCGTCGTCCCGCCATATCAAGTGAGCATGCCCAGGCTGCTTGCTACCTCGCTCAACATCTCTCGGGGCTTGGCGAACACTATTCTCAAGGGCGGCCAGGTGAACATCATGCGACTGATCGATAGGTATAGTCCAAATGGCGACTTGGACAGTGAAACCGTGCAACCCCAGCGCCGCTTTGCCTTAGTGATCTGTCTACTAGCTGCATACCTGCTTGTGCCTTCTGACGGACGGGTCAGTCCTTTGCTTGTGAGCGTGGCTACTCAGATGGAAACACGCCGGAACGTAATCCCTCTAGTCTTGGCAAGGACACTCTCGGGCTTGGATTTGGTTGCAAGTCAGTTGTTTTCAATGGAAGCCCACTTTTGCTTCAGGTAAACTCACTCAACTCACCTTTTTTTGGTTTTTCGCACATTCTCGTTTTACGTCAACACTTGGCTTAGGCTACGCCCTAGTTCCTTACTTGTCTTTTCACTCAGGCTTTATCTGGCTTCTTACTTGTCTTTTCGCTCATGCAGCTGTGGCTACCTACTGCATCCACCAGTAGCGGGCTGGAACTTGTTTCCAAAGAGAATCCACCAAGGGGCAATGCGGTACCCTGATTTGGATGTTACGGGCTGGTATGAGTTTATGCAGCAGATGCAGCCTGATGAAATTGTCTGGAGGTGCCCCTGGCTGGACCTTCTGGACATGGCTGTCCATTCCGATGGCTTTGACAGGATGGTTATTGCAGGACTAACCAGCTTCATGTGTTACAATCCCGGCCACATCCTTCGCCAGTTGGGTGCTCCCCAAGAGAATAACCGCATCAGCACCGGGAATTTCTGCATTCCCAACTTCAATGCTCAAACACTCAATGGCTATCAAAGGCGCTGGGGCCTGAGGGTTCTCTAGGCAGAAGTGCCAGACTTCACCCCGAGGTTGAGAAGTCGATATAGACAGTGGCTAAGAGCAGATGTGCACGCAAGAGAAAATATTGACTGACTCCGAACCACTTTACTGTACTTAGAATAAGCTGTGAGCCATTAGGCTTCTCAAGCATTTTGTTTTGTTTTTCATGCTTCACTGTTTTAAGGCTTTTATGCTCAGCTGGTGTATTAGAAATAATAACTTTGCAATAATGAAGAAAAATGAAGGGTTTCCCCCTTCTGATTCTCCAATGCAGCTTAGCTTGTTCTCGACCTTTTTGCCCTGCGGTGTGGGCCCAAAATGTCAAACCATGGATCAGCTTGATAGAATATGACCGGGTCTCAAAGTGAGACTGCCTACGTATCCCTTTTCAGGGAATCAGGTCAGAATGTAGTTCAGGCTAAGGTTCGCTCGTGTATTTTACTTTTCCTTTTACGCTCTAACTTTTGCCTAGACCCGCCTTTTCAGGTTTTCGGTCTAGCGAGCTTTCGATTTTTGCCTATTTATTTTTGCCAAGACCACCTCCTTACGTTTTCGGTCTAACAGGCTACTCTAACTTTTGTTTGGAACTGTCCACCCTTGTGGTTTTCAGCCCAACAAGCATCTCTCAGGGATAATAACGCTTGAGCTGATCCAGGTTGACCAGGGTATTGAATTCGTTTCCGTTGAGATCGATGAGCTTGGCAGCACCCCCAGATAGGATGGTCTTGATGATGTACGACCCAGAACGCTTCGGTCGAAATTTTCCACGAGGATTGAACACTGGAGCCCGGATCTCCTTTGTAACCACGTCCCCTTCAACCAAACCTCTAGACTTCACCTTCTTATTAAAAGCTCAGGCAATTCGACACTGATAACCTTGAACATGATATAGTGCACGGAGCCTTCTCTCATCAAACAACATGAGCTCGACAAACCTTCCACTTAGCCATTCAGCCTCCTCGAGACCACTTTTAGCCATGACCCTCAGAGATGGAATTTCAAGCTCAATGGGAAGTACTGCCTCCATTCCATAAACTAGGGAAGACGGAGTTGCACCTGTGCAAGTGCAGATTGATGTACGGTACCCCCAAAGTGCTAGAGGTAGCAGCTCGTGCCAATCCCTTGCAGATTCAGCGGTCTTCCTGATGATCATCTTGACATTTTTATTCGCGGCCTCGACTGCTCCATTTGTCTGTGGACAATAGGTCGTGGAATGGTGGATTTCGATCTTGAACTCCTCGAATAGCTCCAAAACCTTGCATTTGAAATGACTTCCATTATCCACACAAAAACCTGAGGAACACCATATCGGTAGATGATGTTCTTTCGAATAAACTGCGCAACTTGAACCGTTGTCAGGGTTTTGTAAGATTCAGCCTCAACCCACTTAGTGAAATAATCAATGGCTACCAGTATGAACATGCGGCCGTTTGAAGCAAAAGGTCTGATCATTCCGATAACATCGATGCCCCATACCGAGAAAGGCCAAGGCGAGGTCATGCCATAGAGCTTAGACGGAGGCACATGCTGCAGGTTAGCATGGATTTGACATTTGTAACAACGCCGCACGTAGTCAATACACTGCGACTCCATTGTAGACTAGTAATAGCCTTGTCTGAGGATTTTTCTTGCAAGCATAACACCACTCATGTGAGGACCTCAAACTCCTTCGTGAATCTCTTCCATTATCCTTGTCGCTTTGGCGCCATTTACACATAGCTTGTGCATTCCACAGAGAGACCTTCGATACAGCTTCCCCTCACAGATGATGTATTGAGCAGCCATACGTTGCAGGGCTATTCGATCCTTCTTAGTAGCCCCGGCGGGAAACTCCCCGCGCTCCACAAAGTTCCAGATATCATGGTACCAGGGTAGGCCATCATCGACATCATCAATGGTGTTGACATATTCATAAGCGGGGAAGTCCCTCTATTCAATCACAATTGGCCGCATCTTAACTCCTATCGGAAGTCCGATCATTGAAGCCAAAGTCGCCAAAGCATCGGCAAACTGATTCTTTAAGCGTGCAATATGGGTGAAAGTCACCTTATTGAATCGAGGAATCAGTTCTTCCAAATCTTGGTGATAAGGCTTCAGCTTTTCCTCATGAACTTTCCAGTCGCCATTAGCTTGAGAGACTACCAGATTCGAATCTCCGATTACCTCGAGTTTCTCTACCCCCAAAGCAATTGCAGCTTACATTCCAACGATGTAGGCCTTATACTTAGCTTGATTATTAGTGACATCGAAATTCAGCTTGAAGGCGAGCGAAATATGAGCACCGGTGGGGGTGATCAGCAACACCCCAATTCCGAACCCTTTTTGATTAGCAGCCCCATCAAAATAGAGCGTCCATACTTCCTCAGTTACAGTCAGCACGTCTTCGTCTGGAAAAGTGAAATCCACATCCTCTGGCCCCTCAGCCGGGTGATCAGCCAGGAATTCCGCCATAGCACGGCCCTTCATCGACTTTCTCGTGACATGTTGGAGATCGAACTCAGCCAGCAGAAGCAACCAACGCGCTAGTTTATGGGTGAGCGCCGGCTTCTCGAATAGATACTTGATAGGGTCCATCTGAGAAATCGGCTTCACCGAATAGGCTAGCATGTAGTGTCTAAGCTTTTTGGTAGCCCAAACTAGCGCCCAACATGTCTTCCCTAAAGAGGTATATCGCCCCTCACCTCCTGACATTTTCTTGCTCAAATAGTAAATGGCTTTCTTGACTTTATTTTCCCCTTCCTGTGCTAGCAAACATCCCATGGTTGTCGGAGTCACGGACAAGTAAAGGAATCAAGGGTTGACCTGGCGTAGGTGGCATCAGTACCAAGGATTTTGCAAATACCTTTGAATAGACTCAAAAGCGGCCTAGCACTTATCTGTCCACTCGAATGGGACGTCCTTCTTAAGTATAAACAACATGTCTGTAAAAAGGAGCAGGGCGTTGTGTAGTACTGTAATAGTTGTCAATGTAAATTATGTTTAGCTATGTTGGATAGACACTCTGGAGTTGTATGAATAGACGCTTCCGTTGTTTCTCTTTATATGTTATTTAGTATGCTCTGAATGGTAAAAGTGTTAGACGCCTTGGTGATTCCATCACCGGCCGGTCACGTGACCCGTATTGGAGTTGGGTCGTGACAGAGGTGGTATTGAAATAGTGGCTCGCAAGTCAGAGTCAGCTTGGCGATGAATCTGCTGATGAATTGAACCTTTCCCAGAAAACTCCACACTCCCTTTTTAGACCTTGGGGGTTTCATTTCGAGAATTGCTTTGACGTTGGATGGGTCTACCTCGATTCCTTTCTTGGTAATCAGAAATCCCAAGATTTTGCCTGCTATGACCCCAAACGTGCACTTCTGCGGGTTGAGACGCACATTGTACTTACGAATCCTTTTGAGAAACTGTCTGAGTGAAGGAAGGTAGTCCCACTCTTCTTTCGCCTTTACGATCATGTCGCTAACATATACCTCGACCGTCTTGTGGATGAAGTCATGAAATAGGGTCGTCTGTGCCCTTTGAAAGGTACATCCAGCATTCTTCAGACCAAACGGCATCTTCACATAGCAGTAAGTTCCCCATTCTGTGATGAACGTTGTCTTCTCCTGGTCCTCTGGAGCCATGAAGATCTGGTTGTATCCTGCGAATCTGTCAACAAACGAAAGCAAAGCATGCCCCGCCATGTTGTCCATAAGCACGTCAATGTGTGGCAAGGAAAAACTGTCTTTGGGGCTTGCTTTGTTCAAGTCCCTGAAGTCGACACAGACTCGAATTCTCCCATCTTTCTTAGGAACGGGCACGATGTTAGCAACCCATTGGGGATATTCGGTGACCCTCAAGAATCCTGCATCAGTCTCCTTGGTGACCTCCTCCTTGATCTTCTAAACCTAGTCCGACCTCATTTTACGAAGCTTCTGTTAGATAGGAACAGCCCCTGGCATTAACAGGATTCGGTGCTGCACTATTTTAGGATCTATACCGGGCATATCTGCGTGAGACCAAGCAAAAATTTCGCAGTATTCCTTGAGCATTTCGACTGTACCAGCGTGGTTTTTCGGGGACAGATTGGAACCAATTTGCATCATACGAGGATCATCCTCATTTTTCAAATTTATTAAAATTACTTCTTCTTTTAGAGGCTAAGCATGCCTTTCGTCTTCCTTTTCGATAAGGGAACGCAACTCGGCCAGGATGTTCCCGTCAAATTCAATTCCTTAATTGTTGGGGTCGACACAGTTTATGTAAAAGTCAGCAAAGTAGTCAGAAGTAGGATTATGCATTTCGTAAAACCCAGAGGGGTTGCCAAGTACAGTTGACTTAAACTCGAAGTAAAAGCTATGACGTGGTGGGCCGAGAGGCACAAACTCCGACTTTAAACTAGACTTAGACTCGACAGACTCTGTGTCAGATTCAGATACATCGTCAATGCATGTTAAACGGGGAGTAAAAATGCAGTTATTGATACTACCCTTTGCTTCGACGATAAGAGAGGTTGGATCTTTGTGAACATCCAAAGAGTCGGGCCCATGAATAAGCACTTCAGCATGCTATCGTCTTCGACATGAGATTCAAGATCTCATTGACAATGGCACGGTTCAAGTTCCACTAAAACCCAACGTCATTTCCAACTCTTTGCCTCAACACAACTCGGACCTTCTGGTTGGTCAGATATCTATCATCTCCACTCAAATCAACCCTAGCTCTACATTATTCAACCCTAGCCACTATATCGTCCTAGAAAGCCAACCCAAACCAGTCGTATCCATCCCGTTTGAACCGGAGATTAACATGATGGCTGTAGGTTGGGCAATTGAAGTCTTCACTGCCGACACCTGGATTGACAATGATGAGGGGCTTGCAAAGGGGAACACTGATGGGCTGAGGTCCATTGTTCATGGGAGCACCGAGTAGAGTTGGTCAAAGAAGCTGAATAAGCCGAAGTGCTGTTGCTTGGGCCTGACGCCCGCTGGATCCTACCTCTTTTTGTTGAAGCTATGGGTAACTCTCTAAAAATTGCATTTTCAAACCGCGTCTAGTTTGCATTGGCATTTTGTCTGAGTCTGACACAGAGTCTTTTGCATTGGTCTAAGTCTAGCTCTAAGTCGGAGGTTGTGCCTCTTGGCCCTCCATGTCGTAGCTTCTGTTCGAGTATTTTGCTATACTTGGCAACCCTGAGGGGCTTTCTTTATGATATGCATTATCTTGCTTCTAAGTACTTTGCTGGCTTTTGAATAAACTGTGTCATCCCTAACGATGAAGGGATAGATTTCGATGGGATCATCCCCAAAGAAATGTGTTCCCTCGCCGAAAGGCATGCTCAGCCTATTTAATTGAAATAGTAGTTTTCAAATAAACTTAAAAGATGAAGTAAACCTCCAAATGGTTCAAAACTGGTTCAACATTGTCCCCAAAGGAGCATTGTGCCCGGTTAGACAGGCTCAAAAAGTTCATCAACATCTTGGCATGGTCTCTTAAAAGACACGCCTGGTGTTGATCCTGAGATAAAGAAACATCGAATCCCCTGCTACCATGTGCCAAACCATGTAAAGCAAAGCTTAGAAGGTCTAGCGCCTTATACCATGTTCAAGTTTGTAGGAACAGCATTCCACCAAGCACAAGTTAGAAAGTTCAAAATTGGCCTGAAGCAAGGCATTTCCAACCAAAGCACACTAGACTCTGCGCTATCAAAAGCCGTTTTAGCTAGGGCTACAACCAAACATCATCGATCTCGATGGCAATTAAATTCAAATACCTTGGTCAGCATGGATCAATTCAAAAGCCTTTTCCCTGAGAGAAGCTCGTTGGACTGAAAACCCCAAGGGTGGGCAGTTCCAAGCAAAAGTTAGAGCAGCCTGCTAGACCGAGAACCAATGAAGGCGGTCTAGGCAAAAGTAAAGGCAATATTTGAAAGCTCGCTAGACTGAAAATCCGAATGGGCGGTTCTAGGCAAAAGTTAGAGCGTTAAAGGTGAGGTAAAACACTCGAGTGAACCTTGGCCTGAACTACGTTTTGACCTGATTCCCTAGCTTGGGATACGTAGGCAGTTTTTCTTTGAGACTCGGTCACAATCTATCAATTGGATCCTTGGTTGACGTTTGGTACACATCAAAGGTCGAAGAGAATCGAAGATCAAGTTGCATGGGAAGAGTTTGAAGGGGGAAAACATTTTGTCTTTCAATTTTATTGCAAACTACAAATTCAATTTCAAAGCTGCGCAAAAGCCTTAAAAGAATTTAAGCATAAAAAACAGAACGAAATGCTAGCGAGGCCTAACGGCTCATAGTTTATCCGAAGTTCAGCAAAGTTTTGTGTAAGCAGTCGCAGCGGACTTGCATTCACGCCCATTTGTTTAAAGTAATGCACGTTGGTCTCAAACCTACACGCGCTTGTTCAATTCCAGCAGCAATCAATAGCAGTCAGCTACTGCCTTCGAGTCCTGTTCAATGGGCTTTTGCCAAGTTTTGTCATGCCTTGCAGGTCATGTGAATCTAATGTGACTGCACGGGGGTGTCAGTTTCAGTCCGGGCCTATATGTGTCATCATTTGCGTCTTATGTTCGTCTTTGTGGCATTTTTTCTAGATTTCAATCCATTGTCATGTCGAGATGCTATTCTCGGTTCTGTTTGTTCGTGCAGGTCATTGTATAGCTATTTTGACCTCGCAAGTGTCAGTTTCACTTGTCTAAAGGACTATTGTGAGTTTTGGCACATTAATGCCCAAAATTTCATTATTCTCCGTGTGTCTAAGGATCTGCAATGTATCCTTGAGATTTTACTCCCTTTTCGTTCGAGCTAGGGGAGTTTGTGCGTATGTGCATATCTCTTGTTGACTCAGGCCTCTTGTTGACTCAGGCCACTTGTCAATGCAAATTAGATATTAGCGGTCAATTTTTGTCCATAAACTGCGAAAATGCAATTTTTACATTGCTATCCTGACTTCTGTAATCCACAAGCTGTGGAATCTCGTCAACGGCAAAGGGCACGTCAGCACAAGGCCAAGCAAAGCATTTCTCTGGGGCTTATCCGCCCAAGCATGAAAGGAAGGGGCACGCAGGCCCACTGCTGTTACTACATGTCAACTGGGCACGCCAGCCCGCTCAATGTCTCTCTACCGGGATGCGCATCTCGGAAGCAACAAACAGTAAAGTACTGGGGCTCAGTGGTAGTCCTTAAGCATCGTTGTCCTCCTAGGAGCTGCCCTTAGCTAGGGTCTGCATTTTCAATTTGTGCACTTTGTTAGTATATACATCTTTGCATATTGTATATATCAACTATTGAAAACGGGAAGGTGGCCAGAATGGTCGCCATCAAGACTTTGTTTACCAAAGAATGCGATGCAATCTCCTGCGGTTTTGTTATTGTTGTCAGCGAATGCAAAGAAATCTCCCTGAGTTCACGATTTGTTTACCAAAGGATGCGATGCAATCTCCCGCGGTTTTGTTATTGTTGGTCAGTGGATGCGAAGAAATCTCCCTGAACCCACAATTTGTTTGCTGACGGATGCGATTGAAAACTCTCTTGCGGCATTGTTCTCATAGCAGGATGCGATAAAATCTTTTGCAGAACAAATCAACGACAGTCGGTCCTGTCCAATTCTCAACGTCTTGATCATTCTGCACACTGATCTGCCAGTCTTAAATCAACGACAGCCAGTCCTGTCCACTTTTTGATGGCTCAATCACTTTGTATAGTGATCCACCCATCCAAATCAGCGATGGTCAGCCATATCGTCAATGACAATCAATCACATCGCCTGTCTCTGTCCATTCAGCGATCACAAATAGCCACATCGCATGTCTCTATCCATTCAGCGATGACAATCAGCCATATCGTTCGTGTTCACCCCGATCAACAACGATTTGGATATCGTACGATGGTTCATCCAATCTGCAACTAGTTGTTCCCCAGGAGAGTCTACCTCGACCTGCCCTTGAACGACTACCTCTACATCAGTCTAGCTTCACACGCATCTTCCAGTAGGCTTATTGCTTTGTCTCGGATGGTCTTTGATAAGGAGATTGGCTCTGATTCCCAACAGATGAAATTCAACCTACCTGACACAACCTATCCGTGTTTGTTGGAATGCTTCGTGCCGAGGATAACTTGATCCCCAGCAACGATGGCCTGTCCCGTCCACATCAGCAATGATAACCTGTCCTGTCCAAATTCAATCAACAAGCGGCGATTCGCTCGTCCACTTCTACTTCCATCCCCAGCAATGGACAACCAGTCCACCAATCTGGTTCCTTAAGTTTACTTGTCTAGTTTGCTAGTATGCTTTGCTCTGGATTGCCTTAAGGGGTGTCTAGAATTCTTTGACGTTACTTGTACCAAGTCGATGGTGCTTCAAGTGCCATCAAAGAGGGGCTACTGTAGACACCCCAATCTGGGCTTCCAAATTAGTTTACTTACGGTTTTTGATTCCCCGATGATGAAATGGATCAAGAACACCCCGGGAATGTTAAGTGTTTGAGCTTTGAGTGTTTGCAAAACCTTTGAACCTCGCCTAAGCCTTTAAAAACCCCCAAAACTTACTAACACGCATTGGTTGAGACCCAATGCGCGTGGGTCAAAGTGCCAAGTATTGGTTAAATAGTCAGGTTTGACTATTAACCAATTCTGGGAGGTTTGGACTTGTCACGATAGTCAAAAATTGGGGCATGATGGTCAACCTATGGCGTTGATTGTTGCGCGATGGTTCCACTTTGTCACGCGATGGTCAGCGTCTGGTTAAACTTGCTTTATTCAGCATGCAGAGGTCTTTACCAGTGGTGTACAGCTTGTTGGAAGCTTCTATTTTGCCAAAAAAACAGTATCTGGACTGGAGGTGTCCACATCCCCCATATCTCCCACCAACCTTTCCAAAGGTGGAAATTTGTCCACCAAGCTCCCCCAACCAGCCATTGCTTGGCTGGTTGCACCTCCATACCTACCTTCTCTTTCCCTATAAATACACCCATAATTCTTCCATTAAAAGGGTTGAAGTTTTTCAAAAAGGATACAAAGCACACACTTTGGGTGACGTACAAGCCCTAGTCTCAAGAACATAGCTTGTTCTTCCCCATTTTCACACCCCAATCAACTTCAAATCTCAAAGCTCAAGCTCTTCCAAACTCACTTTAGGTATAGCTTACCTATTATTTTCTGTTTTGATCCCTGAGGGGGGCTGGCAGGGCCAAGGCTGGTAATCAATACCAGTCCTAGTCCTAAAGCTCGCAAGGTTTCAAAAACCGTCATGGTAAGAACCAGCGCGCGATGGAGCCACTTACGCGTGCGACTGTCTCAGTCCAGCGCGCGACGGTCCTCATGGGGATTGGTGTCTTCCTGGTTTTGTGTATTTACTTACGTATAGATCACTTTGTTAAGCATGATAATAACCAGTTCATTGCTTTCCTTTGTTAGAACTGCTAGTTTGTAGTTAATTTGTATTTCTGTTATTATGGAGTACCCATGGGATCATTCTGGAAATATTCCAGAACCCAGAAATCTGTAAACCAAACACTGGTTAAAAGACTCAAACCATCGCGCAACAGACTGACTCCATCGCGCAACAGACTAAAACCATCGCGCGATGGTTTGCCTCAGACCAGTGAGTGGCTTTGCACGGGTAACTTGGATTTAGGCTGTTATTCTGTCCCCACACTGTTTATGGGGGGCTTTATTCATTTGTCGGGTTTTTTAGCCTTTAACATTGCGTAGAACTGTATATTATGCTACTATATGAACTGCTTGGTTTGTCTTGGGTGTGCACTGGTCCTTCCAGAGCCTAGAAAGTTTAAGAATAAGAGCTGTGGGTTTGAGCTCACCGGCGCGCGCGTGTCTTGGAGTTGTGTGTGCAAGAGTGAACAGCATGCAGTGACTTGTTTACTGCATGCTGGTTTCTTCCTGCGCACGTCACTCCAAAACAGGGGCCTCCCAGTTTGTTTAAACTCCCACAGCAGTCTGTTCTCATCCTATACTAACTGCTCATCCATGTTATCCATCACATCTTGCAAACATGTTACAGCTTTAATCCCCATTAAACTGTTCCCTCGCCCTAATTGGCTAAAGAAATTGATTAATCAAACAGAATCACAAAACAACTTTTTTTGCAAATGCCTAAGTAGAGACCAGTTTCCGGATTGGGCGAGAGGGGTGCCTTAAAACCCCTTCCCTCTCATAACCTGGCTCCCGAACCCAGATATGGTTATGACGGACTGGCTCCTTAACTTTTTCAAATCAAATAGCGCAGGAAGTGCTTCGAAATACGGTTCCTTGGGTGTCGGACCTTCAAACTCGAGTGGCGACTCTGTATTTTCACGAGCGCTTGTCGTCCAGCTTCAAAGCGCTCCCGCAAACCGGCAGCATTTTCTCTTTTTAGGAGGGGAATGGAATCCCTTCCCAAGGAAAGAAAAACGGGCACCCGCATGCCCACATCGTCATCCATGGCAATGGCCAGGACTGAGCCGGATGTGTCAAAAGAGAACCCTCCAAAGTCTGAGTCTTCTTCTCCGTGCATAATCCCCAGAACTGGTGTCCCATCGTCCTTGAGCAGGCGGATCCCAAAGTCTCCGCAGATGGTTAAGGTCCTAGTAGGAAGCCCCAGCATGACCTTTTGGTGGAGGGTCGAAGGCACGGCCATGATGTCTGATCTGTGCAACCAAGGCCTTCCCAACAACAATGTCACACCCTCGATTTTCAACATAATTATAGAAGGATTTTCATAAATAAAGCCTCACATTATTCCATACAATACCCCAAAATAATTTGACATTTCCATTTCCATAATTACATTTCCAAGTCCAAAGGATTTCCAATCAATACATCATTGGCTCAACGGCCCAACCTTAACGAAAGTATCAAATGTTCATGAGATTAAGATTTACAATATTCGTTGATCAAAAGATTTACAAATAGAGTTACAAATACATCTTCCAAAAATAAATTATAGAGATGCCTTAATAACTCTTCAATATGAGCTTCCAAAAAAATGTCCACATTCATGCACTTCAAATATGAACTACTGCCCTGAGTTAGTACCTGAAAATAAAGTAAGGCTTGAGCTGCACTAGCTCAGTAGAAAGCTCTAATCTAACAATGTATGAATATGAGATGTAGGGATGATAACGAGATGAATAATGGCAACCAAAACCAATGGAATGGGGCGATAAGAGTTATTCAATTTCCATCTTTCATTTCCAAACCAATCATATTTTTCAACGTATAACCTTTGAAAGCACCATCTGTTAAAACGTGTCTCGTACATGTGTCATGAGCCGAAGCTTTTATTGGGCCAATTAAAGGACCCCAATGTCCTCTGCCAGGCTCTTTACCCATTCGGGATGTCCTGAAGTATCAAATAAGAGCATATAGCTCACCCTGGGCCAATTAAAGGACCTCAATGTCCTCTGCCAGGCTCTTTACCCTTTCGGGATGTCTTGATATTTTCTCATTGTGTTCATAAGTTTCAAAATCCTTTTTCCAACAAGTTCGTAGCATTTAAATCCAGCTTTGGTTCATAAAGCAATCTTCGTAAAATAATGTTCAAATGAGTATTAAGGTCATGGGTACACCCAACGAAGTCATTAGGTATGAGTAATTAAGTTAAGAATCATTTGGGAGGGGTTTGGATGAGTTAGAAGCGATCGGAAATCAAAACGGTGAAAAATGAAGCAAACAATGAAAACTGGAGATAAGCAACAGGTATCGATACCAATAAAAATGGTATCGATATCATTTGGTCAAAAATCATTCCAGGCGCAAAGGTATCGATAACGATGATAAATGGAATCGATAACGATGAATTTCTGGGTTTGGTAACGCAGAGGTATCGATAACGATTGCAAGAGGTATCGATAACAATAGGTTTTCTTGGCTTTGGAACACAGTGTTATCGATAACAAAGAAAATTTTATCGATAACAATGACCTTCAAGCAGATTTTTAACAGACTCTCATGGGTTTCTCAGTAGCAACAATACCAACAACAATAACAACAACGATCACAAATAAGAATCAAGCTACAAGAGACAAGTCATAAACATATATTGAAAGTTAG
This sequence comes from Rhododendron kiyosumense, assembly GCA_019656275.1. NCBI lineage: Eukaryota > Viridiplantae > Streptophyta > Magnoliopsida > Ericales > Ericaceae > Rhododendron > Rhododendron kiyosumense. The sequence goes on from BPLS01000547.1 coordinate 1,861,772, forward strand.
AACTCCCTACCTCAAGATTAATGAACGAATTCAAGGAATCCTCCAAGCCCTAGCCCCAAATCTTGGAACCGGATGAAATACACCTCCACCGAGCTCACACCGGTGCAATACGGGCTGCAATACGCGAATGAACGAAAGGATGAAGGCTGCTTTGTATGGATTTTGAGTTATTTGAATGAAATTTGGTGAGAGTGAGAGTGAGAGCCGAGAGAGAGAAAAGAGAACGGGAGAGTGAGAGAGTGAGAATTGGGGAAAATTGCTTCCCTACCTCTCACACACACAAGTCATATACACACTGCATACACACCTCACACTTTCACCCCTTAAATGCAACACTCTTTCACATTAACCCCAATCTCAATATTCCAAATCAATTTCCTCCATTTATTTCCTTTTAAATCATTTAAATCAATTTTATAAATTTACGGGTCTTTACACCCTACCCTCCTGAAAGGAATTTCATCCTCAAAATTTAAATAACCATACTCGTCTAAATTATACATCACATAGATGTGCAACAAGTCAAATAATATGATACTTCGATATTAAATACTCACATCGGTTCATTCCGGAAATAAATGCGGGTACTTCTCTCTAATCTCGTCTTCTTGTTCCCACGTCGACTCCTCACCACCCTGACCCTTCCACAATACTCGCACTAGTGGTATCGTCTTACCCCTCAACACTTGGTCGCGCGTATCCAAGATACGTATTGGTTCTTCCCCATATGATGCGTTGGCTTCCAATTTGAGTTCGAACCATTCTAACACATGAGATGGATCGGGTTCGTACTTCCTCAACATAGATACATGAAACACGTCGTGCACATTTGATAATCTCGGTGGCAAAGCCAAGTGGTACGCAACCTCCCTGATTTTCTCGATAATGTCAAACGGACCGATATAACGCGGTGAAAGCTTTCCTTTCTTCCCAAAACATGACAAGCCTCGACGTGGCGAAACTTTGAGAAACACATGATCTCCCACTTCGAATGATAATGGGCGACGACGACGATCGGCATAACTCTTTTGTCAACTTTGAGCGGTTAACAACCTTTGGCGAATCAACTTGACTTGGTCGGTTGTTCTCTCTTGAGCCTCTAAAAGTCATTGGCGAGTTGTTCTCATACTCTCGGTAGTCTCTTTGATCATGTCTGGCCCCACCAGCGTAGCCTCTCCCAATTCAACAACACACCGGTGATCGACACGGTCTCCCATATAGGGCTTCATACGGTGCCATCTCGATGCTCGATTGGTAACTGTTATTGTACGCGAATTCGACTAACGATAGATGGTCTTCCCAATTACCCCAAAAATCCATAACGCAAGCCCGAAGCATATCCTCCAAAGTCTGCATTGTTCGCTCGGATTGACCATCAGTTTGTGGATGATAGGCAGTGCTAAACAAAAGGTTCGTGCCCAAAGCAACCTGTAAACTTTGCCAAAAACATGCGGTGAACCTTGGATCTCGGTCGGACACAATAGATACGGGAATCCCGTGGAGTCGAATGATCTCTCGAATATACAAGCGGCTAAGCGTTTCCACATAATTGGTAACATGAATAGGTAGAAAATGAGCGGTCTTGGTAAAACGGTCTACGATAACCCAAATAGCATCATGCCCCCTCGGCGATTTCGGCAAGCCCGTAACAAATTCCATCGCCACATTTTCCCATTTCCACTAGGCCACTGGTAACGGTTGTAGTTCTCCCGCAGGTCGTTGATGTTCGGCTTTAACTTACTGACACGTAAGGCATTTGGACACAAAAATCACAACATCCCTCTTCATTCCCGGCCACCAAAATTGCCTACGCAAATCGTGATACATCTTCATTCCTCCCGAATGAACAGCTAACGGTGAATGGTGAAACTCTCGTAGGATTTCTTCTCGCCGTGCAACGGGAACGAACAACGTCCCTTGATAACGTAAATAGGTTCCTCAGACTAAAGCCAAGATATACCTCCCATTGCTCGCGTAACCGCAGAGCAACAGTCAAATGGTAGAATGACTCATCATCATCAGAGGTTGTTAGTCATTCGGGGTCCTCGGGCTCCAGTAAACCGTGTCGGATTGCCAAAACGATCCAACAAGGCTTATCCCACATCGATGCAAATGAGAGTGCTAGAAATTGTTTAAGAAGAAGAAGAATCACAAACTCGTAAAATGCCCTTTCAAATTTAGCTCACTTCATTTAGTCCGTTTTGGAAGAGAATAACACAATTGATCAATCGGAAAAGTCCCAGATTGGATTGGTCAGACGTAAAGTCCCGTTAAATCACCACTCCAACCTTCAGCAGCACGAAGCTCACTGTTTTGACAAACTTTTAAGCGATTGATCATGAGTGTTTTGAACTTTCAAGTATGGACTAATGTTGGTTCGATCCCCAGCAGAGTTGCCACTGCGGGCAGCGTGCCCTTCCCTAACGGAGGATTCCATTCCCCCTCCTGAGAATGCCGGTTCGATGGAGCGCTTTTAAGGCTGAACGACAAGCGTTCGCAAAGAAAATACAAAGTCGCCACTCCAGTTTTGAAGATCTAACACCCAAGGAACCGTATTTCGAAGCATTTGCTGCGCTGTTTGATTTGAAAAAGTTAAGGAACCAGTCCGTCATAACCAT
>BPLS01000547.1:1869389-1968901 GCA_019656275.1 Rhododendron kiyosumense
AAGTTTTGCTTGGCCACTTGCGATGTTTCTAGGAGAAAGTTTTGTGGACTACCATACGCTTGGCAAAGAATTGTACATATTTCTTTACTTTCGAACTTTATAAATATTGTGGATTTTGGACTTGGTAGCCTTTCTGCTTTCAGTTGTTATAAACACGTGTAAATTAGAATGCTCTGGTATGTTGTGCTACAATGGGACAGGTAATTATATACTATAGTTTTGAAAATCATAATTTGGTTTATTAAGAGGCCTTAGAAGGATGTTAATCTTCTGGCTGGTCACGTGATATAACCCTCCCTGGGTTGGGTCGTGACAGCCGGCGAGGGTGCAGCAGTTGGTGGATGAGGCAGGCTTCGAAGAGTTCAAACAGACCCTTACACTTGTCAGAAATGACCATACTGTCATAGTTGCACTTGCAAAGAGGTGGAGAGATACCACCAATACCTTTCACCTACCGCCCGGGGAGATGACAGTGACACCGACTGACTTTGCAGCGATCACGGGTTTGAGAGTCGGGGGCGAGCCCATCCCGTTTGATTCGGGCATTCAGGAGGACCCAGCGGCTCTGGCATGGTTCTTGGGAGAAGTGCCCAAGGTCGAGGAGGGGATGGCGAGATACGGGCAGTTCACCAGGTACCTCAAAAAGAAGGTGACTACGGAGGAGGAAGCAGAGCAGATGGCCCGGGCATACTTGTTGTTTCTCTTCGGCGCGACCCTGTACCCAAACAGGCACAGCAAGGTCCACTTGTCATACTTGCTTGCGTTAAGGGACTTGAGGACAGCCTCGCGTTTTGACTGGGGTGGAGCGGCACTGGGCGCAGCCTATGGCTTCTTTGAGGATTCATCGAGGACGGAGGTGAGCACTGCTGGGTACTGGAGGATCTGGGAGGTATAACAACTACAAGGTTACGAATACACTTAGTTTTACTTGTTAATAGCTAGTATAAGAAACTGTGATAACAAACTACAACAATGTAGATATGGTAATATATTTTGAACTCCACATGCCTCAAGTATTTGATCGATAACCACTAACCTCTGATTGGAACTCTTTTTCCCCTTGTCTTGAATCAGTTGCAAGCACTTTAACAGCAACTGTTGCGCCAGTTGACATCTAAGCTCCCATGACCTATCCAGGTAGTAAAATTACAGGTTGCTTTGTGGAGATCCTTGGTAAGAAAAATACAAGTTAACACCACAAACAGAACCAAAAGATCATAATCAACAGACAATAAGCTCCTTTGCGATACAATAGTTGTGTAGCAACCAGTCAAAGTATGTTTGGCTTTTGTTTATAACAGGAAGTCAGAAACTGCTGCTATGATGTAAGACTAAGTAGAAAAAAACCAAGAAGAACTCCACAAGCATAAAAACTAGAGTATCCATACTGTGTTGTAGCTAGATTTCATTGATCAAAGGTGTATGATGTTTAGCATCAGCGACCTCTTTCAGCTATTTCGAGAATAAATTAAAGGCGCAAATTGTCCACATGAAACTATTTTTGTCAACTACCCTTTCTTTTGCAGCCGAACTACTTATACATAAACTCACAACGTTTGCCTTTCATAAAAAAAAAAACTCACAATGTTTCAATCATGGCCCTACGAGAAGTGCTAATCCCTATCTATGATATTTTTGTACAAGCATCACCACCCTTAGAGCAGATTGAGATGGTTCTAAAGGGGGTTATAAACGAGGTTTAAAACAAACGCCGACAACAAGGGCCGGAAAAGCCTAGATTTTTTGTATCTTGCCGCAAGGACATCATATACACAAATTCATGCTGGCGAATACATAAAAGATTGCTTCAATTAAGGAGTAACCAATTTGCAAAGAAAGAAGGAAACCAATAGAAATGGAAATATTGCTGGAAAATGGCATAGATTCATATTCAGAAACATTCAACACCAGCAAGTGGGCATGAAAGACTATTCTTTTATTTTTATTTTTTCTCTTTTCTTCTCCATTCTATGGGTTGAGAGGCAATGTGGCAATTGAGCATGTCAAGCAAACAAAACAAGAAAACCATATCAAGACTATGCAGCTAGAAAGCAAAATACAGAAATAACAAACCTAAAGATGGGATTTCAAGTGATAAAGGGTAAGACCTTTGACCCCTATTGTTCTCATAATAGTCTTTGGTGTTGCCTTTGCAATTCACATTAATGCAAGATTCAAAAACTTAGCTCTCTTAAACATAACTCAGTTTATGAAAACCATTAATACAACAATACGTAAACTTTCACTATGCAATATTGAGCTAAAGAAAAATGATCTATTGACCAAGATACAGTATCTTTGAAGGTTCTAAATGCAAATCAAGTCGAGTTGGGTTATATGACTACAGGGCTATCCGGAAAGTGCTGGCATCAAATCAACTACACGTGACTACAGTTCAGAATATTGGCACAGCTTATTGCTCAAGAATTCGTGATGAGATCAATAAGATATTTAAAAGAAGACCCTATCTTTCAGGCAATAACTAACTGAAACATGTCAACCCACCAAGTTTTCGTTTAGATTTTGTAGGTATGCTTGCATTATACCATTGGTCTTGCGTAGTTAATATCTCCAACTGTTAGCCCCAGAGCAACAAGATTTCTCCACTGAAGGTGATGGCGCCATGGGGATACAAATTTTGCTTTGGGCAATTGAGTTTATTACTATTTGCTTAGCAACTTAGTGGGGTATAATCACTGCCTTTTTTGGAAGAAAATGAGGGTCAAATAAGAACAGTTGGGTCACCAATCCAATGTTCTTGAATCTTAAATCATTTCAAGTTACATTATTTGAGGCAGAGTACCCAACATACGAGTTCTAAGTGGAACAATCAGTCTGAATCCAGACTCAAACCTGCATTTTTTTTATTCTGTAGCAACAAAAACAACCACCAATTTAGAGAAACATACTGCTACTACATTGACCTCCCATGTTGGAAAGTGGGAAGCAATATCCAAATTTGCTTGGCTTATTTCTTTTGGGAAACAATTGAGCCAATACTATTCGCTACCCATCAGCTCACATGTCTTCGTTATGGAACCATCACTGGAACCCTTGACTTGAGCATGTGCCTTGAGAGTGACATAGAAACAACAATAGTCCAAACAAAGAAATCAAATGTGCTAAGTAGTGAAGTCAAGTTTGGACTCAATTGTATTCTCAAAAGAATGAACCCTAAATCGAAACAATGAACCCTAAATCGACACAAAATCAACACATTCATAATGGTACAGAAAGAGGTACAGACCAATAAGAGAGAGAGAGGCATACAGGCAGGGCCAAAGACTTGCCGAAGATGAAGGTCATCGAGTGGTCGTGGCGAACCCAGTCGTTGTGGAAGATGACGGCTGAGCAAAATTAAAAATTCATAACCTTTGATAAGCAAATAAGAGAGCATATTAAACCGCTAGTTTGTATTTGGGCAAAAATCAAGGAAAAAATCAAAGTGAACCTGGTTAGGGCTTCTCCGTTCGATGGCTTTTTGCTTCAACTGGTGCAATAGGTCATGGCGATTTGCTTCTTTTTGTGGAGGAACGAGGGATCGAGCAGAAAAAGGGTTTCGTACATTTAAACCGAGTATTAGCTAGATCGCAGAACAAGAGAGAAGAAAGAACAAATCATGGAAGAACTTACGATTGAAACCCTTGCTCATGAAAGGAAAACTCACGATTGAACTTGCGACTGAACGCTTGATCTATATATCCAGCAAAAGCCGAAACCAATTCGCAAGAAAAGAGAGGGAGATCTGTGCGCCAAGGACTCCGTGAAAATTTTGAGTTCGCATGTGATTTTAAGGTGGCGAAGTGGAGAGAGATTCCTGCCCTAAATTCGAATTTGGATGGAACGCTATAATATAATTAATGAAACGCTATTGTTTCACTTCTGGCTTTCTCCGTGTCATACAATAGCAACAACGCTGTTGTTGCCACCTCTACCATAACATTTATAAAAAAACGCTATTAAATAATGGTATTGAAGCCTTTATTTGTTGTAGTGACATGCACACACATCACTCTCTTTCTCTCTCTCTCTCTCTTGCATTTTGTATGAGTATGACCAAGTATTAAAAGTACATAGGTACTATGTGATCTTACTAGATTTTAAAGCCAAGATTTTCCTATTAAACTATTCTAATAAACACATGTGTACCTTGCAATAATATAAGTGTATATATATAAAAGTCCAACTGTGTATATATATATATATATATATAAGTGTGTACCATGCAATCTAGGTAGATTTTCAAATCAAAATTCCTCATTAAAATAGTCCAAATTGGCACATTCTCTTATTATAATAATGTACTAGTGTACCTAGGAAATCTAGGGTATTAAGTCTATAAGGTATATATACACACACACACACACACACACACATATATATATATATATATATATAAAAGTATATCATCACATGGAAAATCTAGGAAATGATTTATTTAATAAACCCTAGTACTTGTTGGTATGACTAACTCTATTATCCAATGGATAATGTTTTTCCTAGCGGTTATTGACCAATGAGTAAAAATGGGTGAGATAAAATAATTCTTAAATAAGACTATATGTTCTTTTAAGCATGTATATAAGTCTATATATAACTATATATGAGTACTTTATCAAATCTAGCATAAAATATCTTTGATAGAAAATCTAGGTTTTCTATTGTCCAATGGATAAAATTTCTCCTAACTTTTATCGTCCAAAGGGCAAAGGTTCATCTAGGGTTAGGAGGAAGTAACTAGACGAATTGGTAGTTAGGTTTCTCCAACTAATTGGTTAGAAGTGAACTATACTAGCCAAGTAGGTTTTGTAGCCAAGAAATATAATTATAAGACTTTAATACATTTATTAGGAGAATGTACAAGTGCTTTTATAAACACACTTGTCTTTAGAAAATGACCATATTGCCTGGTGTGAGGAAACCCAATTTAGGAGTCTCAAATCTAATTATGAGGGATTAACAAGAAAAATTATAAAGCCATTCCAGAGAAATTTAAGAATTTCGAATAAACAACGAGATTTTTATTCATAAAAAATCGAAGTTATTACAACCTATCCCCCTTAAACAATTTCATCCTCGAAATTAGGTGCACGCTTGGATTCGAATAGGTGGGGATAATTTGCCTTCATGGTTTCCTCCCTTTCCCATGTGGTCTCCTTAGCTCCTCAATGTTTCCACAAAATGCGCACCAATTTGATGGTCTTGTTTCGGATCGCCTTCTCACTTCGGTCTTGAATCTCTATGTGTTCTTTTTCATATGTCGCATCTTCTTCGATGGTGATGTCTTCCCAATTGAGAACATGGGTGGGTGAAGCGAGATACTTGCGGAGCATCAAAATGTGAAACATGTCATGTACTCTATCTAGTTGTGGTGGTAGTGCTAGACGATACGCAACCTTCCCAATTTTCTCCACGATGTCGAAAGGTCCGATGTAGCGGGGGGACAACTTTCCTTTTTTCCCGAATCTGATAACCCCTTTCTTTGGTCTAATCTTCAGGAATACATGATCTCCTACTTCAAAGGTTAATGGTCGGCTCATTTTATCTGCATAACTCTTCTGTTGACTTTGAGCGATTTGGATCCTTTGCCCGATGGTTTTGACCTTCTCGGTGGTATCTCGTACAATGTCTGGTCCAATTAATCTTGTTTCCCTCGCATCTGTCCAACAGACTAGAGATCAACAGGGTCGACCGTATAGTGCTTCGTACGGTGCCATTTCGATACTGGCTTGGTAGCTGTTGTTGTAAGTGAACTCTACCAATAGTAAGTGTTGCTCCCAGCTTCCGGAAAAATCCAAGGCACAGGCTCTCAACATATCCTCCAGTGTCTGAATAGTCCTCTCCGTTTGTCCATCTGTTTGCGGGTGGAAGGCCGTACTAAGCCTTACGTCTGTTCCTAATGCCTTCTGCAGTCTTTTCCAAAAGTGTGATACAAAACGTGGATCTCTGTCGGATACAATCGAGATAGGTATTCCATGTAGACGTACAACCTCTCAAATGTATAATAGACTCAGCTGTTTTACGTTCTCTGTCATCTTAACAAGCCGAAAATGCGCATATTTGGTGAGTTGATCCACGATCACCCAAATGGCTGCGTTGGACTTGGCAGATCTTGGCAGTCCCGTCACGAAATCCATCGAGATGTGCTCCCACTTCCAGGTTAGTATTGGTATTGGTTGAAGATCTCCTCCAGGTTTTTGGTGCTCAGCCTTGACTTGCTGACACACTAGACAGGTAGACAAAATTGGGCTACGTCTTTCTTCATTCCTTCCCACTAGTACGTTCTTCACAGATCAAGATACATTTTTGTACCACCAGGGTGGAATGCGAAGTTCGAATGGTGAGCTTCTCGGAGTACGGCTTCTCGAAGGGTTCCAATATTGGGTACGAAAACTTTTCCCTTGAATCTCAGACTGTTGTCCTTCTCGATTGCCCATCCTGATAGCGCCTTCCCTTCTTTGATTCAATACCAAATGAAATCGCAATCTTGCTCGAAAGTTTAGGCCAGGAGGATTTCTCAGTGAAGTGCTGGTTCTACAACGAGAGCATACAGACATGCGTTCCCATTCTCTGATGATGGTTGCAAGTTGAACTCGTTGAGGGTGTCCACCATCTCCCATTCCTTAATGGCAGTCTTGACTTTCTGCCCCTGTCCTTATGACTCAAAGCGTCAGCTACCATGTTGCCCTTGCCGGGGTGATACTGTAGCGTAAACTTGTAGTCTTCCAAATATTCTATCCATCGACGCTACCTCAGGTTCAACTCCTTCTGAGTAAAAAGGTATTTGAGGCTCTTGTGGTCGGTAAAAAATTCGAATTGTTCTCCCCACAGATAGTAATGCCAAGATTTGAGGCGAATACTCACGCAGCCAAATCCAACTCGTGAGTGGGGTAATTCCTCTTGTGCAGTCGAAGTTGTCGGAATCCATAGGCTACAACTTTTCCCTTTTGCATCAACACACATCCCAAGCCGTCTCTTGACGCGTCGCAGTAAACCGTATAATCTACACCCCGCTCGGGAATGATGAGTACCTGTGCATTGGTCAATCTCTTCTTCAGTTCCTAGAAAGACTTCTCGCAAGCTTCATTCCAATCTAGCTTCACTCCTTTCTGAGTCAGTCTTGTCATTGGCTTGGCTAGGATCGAAAAGTCCTGGATAAATCTGCTGTAATACCCAGCCAATCCTAGGAAACTTTTGATTTCGAACACCGAGGTCGGTTGTTTCCAATTCAGCATTGGTTCGACCTTACTCTCATCCACCGCGATTCCATCCTTGGATACTATGTGCCCCAAGAACTTAACCTCTTCCAGCCAAAATTCGCATTTACTAGCTTTGGCATAGAGTTGGTTATCTCGAAGTACTTGTAATGCCATCCGAATGTGTTTTTCATGCTCCTCGTTATTGGCGGAGCATATTAAGATGTCATCAATGAACACCACTACAAATTTGTCTAAGTAGGGTTGGAAAATCTAGTTCATGAGAAACATGAATACTACCGGAGCGTTGATCAATTCAAACGGCATTACTACAAACTCGTAGTGCTCGTATCTGGTGCAAAAGGCTGTCTTGGCGATGTCCTCATCCCGAATCCTTAATTGATGATAGCATGATTGGAGATCTATTTTTGAAAAGCAGGTTGCTCCTCTTAATTGATCAAATAGGTCATTGATTCTAGGCAACGGATATCGGATTTTGAATGTGACTTGGTTTAACTTCCTATAGTCAACACATAGTCGAAGTGTTCTTTCTTTCTTCTTCACAAACAAGTTAGGCGCTCCCCATGGTGATGTACTTGGTCTGATGAATCCTTTGTCTAACAGCTCCTGCAATTGGGGTCTTGAGCTACTTTAGTTCTGCAGGGGCCATCCGGTACGGAGCCATGGAGATTGGGGCAGTTCCTAGTTGAAGTTCTATAGAGAAATCTATCTCTCTTTGGGGCGGTAAGCCAGGAAGTTCTTCAGGAAAAACATCGGCGTACTCGCAAACGATGTGTGGTGATCCCAACTCCATCCTATCGGCTTCTTCCATTTGGAGACTAGCTAGCCATCCAAACAATTGATTTTGCCACCTTGATCTTTTCGTCATCGAACTCATCGTTTCTCTATCCCTTTAAAATGGATATGAGTCCCTTCTGAGGTGTAAGCCGTTACCGTCTTCTGATGACACTCTACGCTCGATGAGCCGATAGGCAATCCATTCCCAGGATTATGTCGAAATCCGCCATGTCGATTACACTGAGGTCGCAGGTCAGGCGTAAATTGGCTACTTCTATCTTGCACCCTCTACCCATTAGACTAACAGCTATACTTCCCCCCAAAGGTGATGTTACTTTCGTACTCGTACTTAGGGGTTCTGTTTCTAGTGCTAGAGCAGTTACACAGGCAGTAGATATAAATGAATGCGATGCACCAAAGTCAAACAAGGCTTGTACGCAAGTACTATATAAGTAGCGTACCTTGGATCACAGAGGGATCTTGCTTTTGCTCCTCAGTCTGCAAATGCAAAGATACGCCCTCCAGTGCCTTGCTGAGCTCCTATGGGTTGCTTTCCTTTATTCTGCCCATTCTGCTACTGTGCTGGGCCTCCAGGGTTCTGCTTCACGAAGCTGGCCTGCCCAGGCTGTTCAGCCTTCTGGTTTCCAAAGCTCCCATTCCTTTCTTTCTGGGGTTGGGGACATTCACGCTTGTAGTGACCCATAGCCTGGCAGTTGAAGCACTGGACTGTTGCTCTGTTTTGACCACCTCTCTGCGGTTCACCACGCCCTGGTGCAGTAGTCTTCCATGGTTGGTTGTTTTGGGTCAGGGTAAAAGGTTTGGTAGGGTAGGGTCCGTGGTTGTTATTGGAAGGTTGAGTTCGAATTGGTCCGCCAGTATTGCCTGTTGCCTTCTTCCATCGGGTCTTGAAGTCAGTCTCCTCACTCTCTAGTCGGAGAGCACACTTCACGACCTCAGCATAGGTGGTAAAGGCCTGAGCTACCACAGCCCTCCGCGCAGTGGTCAGCCCCCACTCGAACCTCCTTGCCTTCTTGTCCTAGGTCAATATGGAGGTTAAGGCATAATAGGGCAGTTCCTCAAATTTGGCCGCGTACTAAGTAACGGTCATTGTCCCTTGTTTCAGGTTCAGGAACTTCTGTTCCTTGGCTAAGCGGAGAGATGTGGGAAAGTACTTGTCGAGAAACAGGGTCTCGAACTCATCAAAAGTCATGGTGTCAACATCATGGGTTGCTTCCATTAAGTCCCACCAGTAACGAGCTTCTCCTCTCAGCTGGTAAGTGGTTAAGGCCATTCGGTCTCCGTCCTGAGTAATCCCTAGAGTTCAGAGGATCATCTTGACCTCGTTTAGCCATGTCTCGGCCATGACAGGGTTGGTATCTCTGTGGAAGGTCGGAGGTCGACGTTTGCAGAACTCATTCATTGCTTTAGTTTGGGTCATGGGTTCATCGTTATGGTTTTGGTTTTGGCGGTTAGCGTTCAAGGCAGCAACGAACGCTTGCATTATTTGGGCTAGGTTGGGGTTCGCGCTAGAGGTTCCTTCATTTTCGTACCCTATTCCACTGTGTCGATTCACCATCTATGAGCAAAATTAAAATGGCGTTTTAGTCTACTTAAACAATTTTTTTTCCTTTTTGCAAATGGTGTATCTAGCAGTTTATCATGTAGTATGCAACAGTGCTCCTTAATAAGGCAAACTTTTCATAGATAAGCAGAAAATTACATAGATAAGTAGAAAGTTACAATCAAAAGCATAGAGTTCTACTACAAAAGGCAAGCAGGGACATAAGATAAGATTTCCTAAGACAAGTTGAAAGGATTCCTCATACTCCTACTACAAATACTACTATTATTCTACTGACCGGGTGAAATGAGCCCGTAGAACTCTCTCAACTGCTCCATCCATTCCTTTTCTTTTATTCCGAGCCAACGCTCTCCCTCTTGGTGAATCTTCTCAGCTAGCTCTCTAAGCGGTGAGTCCTGAGAGTTGATTGCAATGAGTTGGCCCTCGCTGGTAAAGGGTGTCATCACGACTAGCTCGTATGACTAGTCGCCGGTCTCGGGGTTGCGGATTCCCAGGTGTGGTATGGGAATGAGGCTCTTGGGTGCTAGCAAGGTCTTGTAGTATAACAGGCCTGCTACTGTGATCGGGGCAACAAAGGTGCGGCTATCCATATCTACAATAAGGGAAAAAATTATATATTAGACTTAACGGTGGAAAGAGGGAATCGCACACAAATATATACGAGTACACATAATTAGTGATCATATTGGATAGAAACACAAGTTTTTCATTACCAAATAAATCAAGTACAACATAGATGGCTTACTCGCGTAAACTTCCAACTGCATTCTGATTACAACCAAAAGATTCAACCACTTGTTTAGCTTTCCTAACTGATCTAGAAGATGTTTGGAAATTCGACCCTATAGGCGCCTATGTCGGTCTCATAGGGTGGTGGTGGTACATCTCCCGAGTTGGTGGGTACATCCATGAAGTTGGGCATGGCCCCATTCTGCTGGTTCTGCTTCGTAAATCAATATTTGCTCGTCGTCAGATTCCCAGCCCATTGGTTCCTCCTCGGGAAACTATTCGGGTCTTCCTCTTCTGGATCCTTCTTAACCATGTTATCGGGGGGTGCTATTGGAACTAGGGCTGGGGCTGCTTCAACATCGTTCTCCTCAATTAGGAATTCCACGTTACCGGGGGGTGTGATTTGGACTAGGACGGGTATTGCTTCAGCCTCATCTTCCTCCTCCTCATTTACGGGACGTATAAGGCTGCCATGCTCCTGGTAAAAGTCGTGAGTGTAGGGGAAAGCATAGGGAAAGTAGGGATCTTCCACTAGTTGGTTCGTCATAGATCTTATGGTGCTTGCGAGTTGGTGAGCTTCAGCTAGAAGTTTGATTTGGTAGGGACTTAAGTGATTCATCTACAATAAGGAAATTATATATTTAGACTTATCGTTGTAGGGTGTAATTTTGAGTATGTACAACAATCATACACTTAGAATAACAAGTCTATTATTTATGAACATAGCTAAGAGTACAACTTAGGAAAATTAGACATTGATGATCCTATTTAACAACCTATATCCCGAAGGATTACAACCACTACTAGATTTATTCGGGTACACCTAGACCTTCATTAATCTGCCAATTTTCCTTCCTTAGCTACTTCCTTGGCATCTTTACCGTCACTGACTTCTCCCTCCTCATTTTTAACCTCGGTATTTGGCATTGGGGGTAGGACACCGAAATACTCATGGAATGCACTTAGGATAGGAAACATTTCGGGAAACCAAAGGTCCTTTTCGATGGGAATAGGGGTATTCTGTTGCACTCTTTGGAAATTTTGTTTTTCTGCAAGCACTGCGGCAATGAAGTCGGGGTCTTCCAATCGCCGGATCGTCATGGGTTCTATGGCATTTCTAGGTTGATAAGTTTCGACTAGGGTATCGATTAGACCTTTCATCTACAAGGAAAAAGTTTTATTAGTCAAGTTTTAAGAAAAGAGTTTTAGTAAAAACTTAGAGAAAACTTTTTGAATTTCTATGCTCCACATTCGATCCTTGATTTAAGTCATCATCCAATTGTTCGGGAATTCCCAGCTCAGCTGTATTGCCAATTCGGCGCCTTGCTTCAATCCAAAGATTGTTTTGATAGAATTCCACCCAATTTGGGATGGTAAACTGAAACTCAATTCACGTTTATGCAGTAGTCAAACTTATCTTGTGGTCTACCCATTCTACCCAGGGCTGAGGTTTGGAACCTAAAGCTCTGATACCAAGTTGTAATGCCCCTAATTTTAGGTACGTTAGAAGGACAATTTTATTGAAAACTTAAATGGAGTCACTGCTGATTATTACAACATAAGTCTCGCAAGAGTATTTTTAAACACAAAAAGGGAATTTAGGGTCCCTAATTACTGCTCCGCTTGTTCCTCCATCCTAGCAAGTTCTTCGGCTCCGAAAGCCTCCAAGGTAAAGAGTTCGCCCTATTCGTCTTTAAGATCTGACATATTATACCGATGTCGCCACCCATATAATATGTCAGGGTCACCAAATGTAACACCATGAGCTACAAAAGCTCAATAGAATAAACCCTACCCACTAACTCTTAGCTTATTAACAAATGATATGTTTTCCACATAGAATCACGCATATTCAACCAAACCGTTAACAATTACACATCCACATTCACTATTCCAACTATCGTTGTTGTTCGTGGTTTTCTGAGTTTCTTCTACGCGACTCACCGTTAACCGTGTCATTATTTCTCTTTTCCTTTTTCCAAATCAACATTTTCAAAATCATTTTAACACACCCAACCTCGGTTACGCCGTTCCGATCTCCCGAGTATCCTCACAATGGTTCCGCCATCCCGGGTTTCCATTGGCACACATTTGCATTGGCTCCTCTCCGCATATAACCAAGCTACTCACCCAACCTTGATTCTGCCGTTCCGGGTTCCCGAGTATCCTCACAATGGTTCCGCCATTCTGGGTTCCCATTGGTACACACACATAACTCACATTATGCTACCACAGCTCGTCATAATGTAATTTCAAAAATATTTCCTTCTACGATACATGTTTTTCCATTAACCACACCCTAGGTGTCATGTTTCTAACTTTCTTGATTATGGTGTCTCATTTTCATGCATAGACTTCGCGGTAGGACTTTTCACATAAGAGATCATAAACTATTCATGGTAATCTTAAAACTAAACTAGCAAGACCATCTAACTCTATATTATTTCGCATGCTCAAATCACAACTTTAAAGCATAACGCCACATGTACGGACGCCCTTGGAGTGAAAATAACTTATGCTTTACAACAAGACAAGTAATACAAGCAATTCATGCATACATGAGCTCATACTTCCAACAGCAAAAATAAGTTTGTTAACTACTATGCATTTCAACATTAAGCAACAGATAACCTTATATACTTATAGGCGACAGATAACCTTATATACTTTTTAGGTGACAAATAATCTTATATGTTTTAAGAAAACGATTAAAGGTGATATGCAAGGATAATCTACATAGATTTAGAGTAGTAAGTAGAGGTATTCTACCGTTCTTTTTAGACGGTTGGTCGATTTTGAGAATCGGTCGTCGGTTTTGCGAATTGGCGGCGTAACGGCTCCAAAGTGCTTCGAAAGGATGAGAGATGGATTTTCTCTTCCTAGAAACAACTTTGCCAACCAAACTAGGCTACTTTAAGGATCTATGGGTGCTTTTTGGAGGTGGTTTGGTGGTAGCTCTCAAGAACTTCAAGAAACTTAAAGAAACTTGAACTTTGGAACCTTGAAAGCTTAGAATTTCTTAGAGAGAAGTTGGAGCAAGTAGTGAAGGTGTGAGTTTAAACTTGGAATGGCTTGCTATTTATTGGCCAAGGTTGCCTTCTCTCTCCCTCTCACCCGAATCTCTCTCTCACTCCATATCTCATTGTTTTTGTTCAACTTGTCATACTATCTTCAAAAAGATCAAGACCTAGTTTTAGGCTTGCATGGCTAGATTTAGTACTTTGGATTGATTTGGAAAGATTTTGGTGGAAGAAAGGAGGATTGTACAAGGTTTAAAATTGGTAAATGTACAAATAAGGACAATGTGAATGGATTTTGCTTGAACAAGTGTATATTCATGGATTGTATTCAAGTTAAGTACAATGTAAGAAGATCAAGTCAAGGTATAACCAAATCTCTCTCTCTCTCTCTCTCTCTCTCCCTCTCCCTCCTATCACCAGTACCAGTATATATATATATATATATATATATATATATATACACTCCTATGTACAAGTAAACACATATAAAGAAAGGTACCTATGGTACTATGTGATCTAATGGGATTTCAAAGCCAAGATTTTCTAATAAACAAATCTATTAATCACATTTGTACTTGTAATATATTTATTTGTCCAACTCTGTGTGTGTGTGTGTGTATATATATATATACTATGTAAACTTGGTAGATTTCCTAGTCAAAATTCCCTATTAAACTAATCCAAATTGGCACATGTCATCATAGAATTTCATATTCTGTATTTGAAAATCTAGGTAGTGAATCCATGGTACATATATATACATATATAATCTAATATATTATGTAACGCCCCCAAAATTAGGGTACGTTAAAGAAGCATTTATTACATAATAAAGAGAGTTTATTACATTATAAATACTTCAAAAGGGGTACAAGTATTCAACAAAGGAGAAACTAGGCTCCTAACTACTGCTCCACCGGCTTCTCCTTCCTGGCAAGCTCCTCAGCTCCGAAGGCCTCCAAGTGAACTGTTCATCTTGATCATCTACAAGGTCTGACACATTATACCGGCGTCGCCACCAATATAATATGTCAGGGTTACCACAAGGCAACACCGTGAGCTACAACGCTCAGTAGAGTAATCCCATACCCGCTAACCCATAACTTACAAACAAACGGTAATAGGAATCAAACTAATAACGATAAAACAATCCACATTCTCGATCTAACGTTGGTGTCCAAGTTTCTCTTTGTTTCTCCTACGTAACCCATCGTAGACCGTGTTGTTTTTACTACCTTTCTTTTCCAAAGTCTCCTTTTAAACTCACCCAATCTCGGTTCCGCCGCGCCGGGTTCCCGAGCATCCTCACAACGGTTCCACCGTGCCGGGTTCCCGTTGGCACACAAAACTTGCATTGGCTCCTCTCCACGGATAACCAAGCCATATTACCAACAAGGCTACCACGTCCGGCCCTATTGGCAATCTTCACAAAGGGCTACCAAGTCCGGCCACTTTGTGGTTTTCACAACCCACGCAATGGGCTACCAAGTCCGGCCACATTACGGTTTTCATTCACACAACGGGCTACCAAGTCTGGCCACGTTGCGGTTTTCACAATCCACACGATGGGCTACCAAGTCCGGCCACATCGCGGTTTCAAAACACACCTTCCTTGTTAAACACACCCTAGGTGCCATGTTTCTAACTTCCTCGGTTTTCGTGTCACGTTCTTCATGCAAGACTCCGCGTGTAAGACTTTATATACAACATGCATTCAACAAGCTTCGAAATCGTACAACAAGAACATCTAAGCAACTTAGCATGCTTGAATTCCATAAACAACATAATCATGCATTTCTACTTTTTCATCCACAACCAAGTAACTTTTTAAACTTTTGGAAAGTAAGTAGAGATTTCAAGTAACAAGATTATAGCTACATATTGAAAATAAAGTAAGCACTTGGATAATAGGTAAGGATCACTACCTTGATCCGAAACTAGTCGGGGCCGAATAAGCTAGGTGGAATTCCTCGCGAATCTGGACCGAACTTCGAACAGCAGTAACTCGGTCAATTTTTGGCCGAATAGAGTCGTTCTTGGGTCGAGAACGAAGCTCAAGAAATTCTCTACAACTCTCGAGAAGGAAGTTAATCCTAGAAATGAACCTAGGTTGGAGAAAAATGGGAATGAAAGAAGTGACAGTGAGCTGTCTGGAAATAGAAATCCAGAATTTTCACTGAACTTCGGATGACGATATCTTGGTCATTTCTTATCCGATTGGGGTGATTCTTGAGCCTAACTTCAAGGTTTCGAAGTGCTCTACAACTTTTCAGAAGGAAGTTGGTCCTAAAAACTACTCTAGGCAGGAGAAAATGAAGGATTTCCGACGGGACAGTGGGCTGCCCAGAAAACAGAAAATGGTTTCTAGAGAGAAGGAAGAGCTATTGCTTTGAGGTGTGCTTTGAAAGGCTTGGAATGGCCTTCTATTTATAGGCAAGAGCTTGGCCCTCTCCTCTCTTTCTCTCTAAGCCTCACCTTGACACTTGGCAAGAGATCATGGAAGATCAAAGGAAATCCCTAGGCTTGTAAGGCTATTTTGTACCATGGTGAGATTCTTGAATCCAATGGATGGTTGAGATGGAAATGGTACATGATCAAAGGGTCAAGAAGCTTGCTAGGTGTTCAAGAAGTACATCTAATCAAATCCAACTTTTAAGCACAAATCAAGGGAAAATCCTAGGTTTGCATGGCTACTTTGTACCAAGATTTGATCTTGGATCAATTGGATGGCTAGGATTGATCCTTGGTGGGCAAGAAAGAGATTGGTACAAGATCTAATGGTTCAAACAAGTGCAAGGTGTATACAAGAGTACAATGGAGGTTAATGGAGAGTTAGATACACCAAGGATTTTGAAAGATCAAGAAGATCATGGGAGGTAGAACCAATCTTCCTCTCTCTTTCCTCCTTCCTTCCTCTCTCTCTCTCTCTCTCTCTAGCCGAATTCTCTCTCTCTCCCCTCTCTCCTCTCTTGCTCTCACATGGTATATATATGTATATGCATGCAAGGTTCAAGAAAACAATAAACAAAAGAAAATTTGTACTAGAGATCAAGGGAGATTTAAAAGGGCTAGATTTTCCCATTAAACTAACCAATAAAAAAAAATACCAAGTACTAGAGTAATATATACATAAGTACTTATGTATCAAAACCCTAACAAATCATAAATAAGGGTACTTTGGGAAATCTTGGTATTGAGTACTTTTATATTAAAATAATGGGTACTTTGGCACATGGGGTTAAAAGAAAATATTAAATTAATCCACCCATGTACTTAGGTGGAAGAACAACCTATTACCCAATGGGTAATAACCACCCTAACTTTTATTATCCAATGGATAATAGTTGCTAGGGAGATTAAATAATAAAATAATCCAAAAAGGTACTTTAAAGTAATTAAAAAGTTACTTTTTACTATTCATAATACTTTAACCAAGTAAACATTTAATATAAACAATTGGGGTTTCTATTATCCAATGGATAATAGTCTCCCTAACCATTATTGTCCAATGGACAAAGAAATAAACCAATTTGATTAAAAAAAAATGAATATTAAAATTTCAAGTCTAGGGTTCAAAAAGTTCAAAAGGTTCAAGGGGGGCAAAACGGTAATTTTGCGGTTATATAAAAGTAACTAGGTAGCTTCCTAGCTTAGTTTCTCCAACCGGATGGTTGAAAGCTACTAGAATTGCTAAATCGGACTAAAGTGCAAGAAACGAAAGTTTAAGGGCAAAAACGTAATTTTTGACAAACCATAAGGAAATTAAGGAAATTAAATTAAAATTCAAATATTTAACGAAATTTTTAACGACCAAAAATCAGGATCGTTACATATTATCACATGGTGAATCTAGGAAAAGATTTATCTAATAAACCCTAGTACTTGTTAGTATGATTAACTCTATTATCCAATCGATAATGTTTTTCCTAGCGGTTATTGACCAATGAGTAAAAAGGGGTGAGATAAAATAACTCTTGAATAAGACTACATGTCCTTTTAAGCATGTATATAAGTCTATATATAACCATATATGAGTACTTTATCAAATCTAGTATAAAATATATTTGACAGAAAATCTAGGTTTTCTATTGTCCAATGGATAAAATTTCTCCTAACTTTTATTGTCCAATGGGTAAAGATGTATCTGGGGTTAGGAGAATGTAACCAGGTTAAATGGTGGTTCATTTTCTTCAACTCATTGGTTAGAACTCATTCTATTTGCCTAAAAGGGCTTCTAGTCAAGTAATATAATTTTTTAAGGACTAAAATCTAATTACAACCAATTATCAAAAGTGAAAAAGGAATTTAAAAAGCACTCCAAGTAATTAAAATAATAAAATCAAATATTTAAATAAATTTTTATTTATTGAAATTTAGAGTTATTACAGACCATTTGAAGCAGAAGGTCTGATCATTCCAATAATGTCGATACCCCACACGGAGAAAGGCCAAGGCGAGGTCATGCCATACAGCTTGGACGGAGGAACATGCTGCAAGTTAGTATGGATTTGACATTTGTAGTAGCGCCGCACATAATCGATGCACTGTAACTCCATTGTAGACCAGTAATAACCCTGTCCGAGGATCTTTTTTGCAAGCATGACACTACTCATGTGAGGACCGCGACTCCTTCATGAATCTCCTCCATTATCCTTATTGCTTCAACACCGTTTACACAAAGCTTGTGCATCCCGCAATGAGATCTCCGATATAACTTCCCTCCACAGATGATGTACTGAGCAACCAAACGTTGCAAAGCGACTCAATCCTTCCTAGTGGCCTCAGTGGGAAACTCCCCACGTTCCATAAAGTTCCAGATATCATGGTACTAAGGTAGGCCATCATCGATGGCGTTGACGTACTCGTAAGCAGGCAAGTCCCTCTGTTCGATCACGATTGGCCGCATCTTAACTCCTATTGGAAGTTCGATCATTGAAACCAAGGTTGCCAAAGCATCGGTGAACTGATTCTTCAAGCGTGGAATATGGGTGAAGGTCACCTTATTAAAGCGAGGAATCATTCTTCCAAATCTTGGTGATAAGGCTTCAGCTTTTCCTCATGAACCTTCCAGTCTCCATTGGCCTGAGAGACTACCAAATTTGAATCTCCAATTACCACAAGTTTTTCGACCCCCAAAGCAATGGCAGCCTCCATTCCAATGATGCAGGCCTCATACTCAGCTTGGTTATTAGTGACATCGAAATTCAGCTTGAAAGCAAGTGGAATATGAGCACCGGCAGGCATGATTAGCAACACCCCAATTCCGAATCCTTTTTGATTAGCAGCCCCATCGAAATAGAGCGTCCACACTTCCTTGGTAACAGTCAGCACGTCCTTGTCCGGGAAAGTGAAATCCACATCTTTCGGCCCATCGACCGGGTGATTAGCCAGGAATTCCGCCACAGCACGGCCCTTCACCGACTTCCTTGTGACATGTTGGAGATCAAACTCAGCCAACAGAAGCAACCAACGTGCTAGGTTATGGGTGAGCGCAGGCTTCTCGAATAGATACTTGATAGGGTCTATCCGAGAAATCAGCTTCACCGAATAGGCTAGCATGTAGTGTCTAAGCTTTTTGGTAGCCCAAAATAATGCCCAACATGTCTTTTCCAAAGGGGTATAGCGCTCCCCACATCCTACCATTTTCTGGCCCTGTCAACTCTGTTTTCCCCTTCTAGTGCTAGCAAACATCCCATAGTCGTTAGAGTTACGGACAAGTATAGAATCAAAGGTCGGCCTGGTGTAGGCAGCATCAGTACCGGAGGGTTCTACAAGTACTTTTGAATGGACTCGAAAGCAGCCTGGCACTTGTCTGTCCATTCGAATGGGACATCCTTTTCAAGCAATCGGAATAGCGGTTTGCAGGTCAGAGTTAACTTGGCGATGAATCTACTGATGAACTGAACTTTACCGAGGAAACTTCACACGCCCTTCTCAGGCCGCGGGGGCTCCATTTCGAGAATCGCTTTGATTTTGGATGGGTCCACCTCAATTCCTCTTTTGGTGATCAGGAATCCTAACATTTTGCCTGCCGTGACCCCAAACATGCACTTCTGCGGGTTGAGACGTACATTGTACTTGCGAAGCCTTTCGAGAAACTGCCTGAGTGAAGGAAGGTAGTCCTTTTCCTCCTTCGCCTTTACAATCATATGATCGACATACACCTCGACCGTTTTGTTGATGAAGTCATGAAACAAGGTTGTCTGGGCCCTTTGAAAAGTGCATCCGGCATTCTTTAGCTCAAATGGCATCATCACATAGCAGTAAGTTCCCCGTTCAGTGACGAATGTCGTCTTCTCCTGCTCCTCTAGCACTATAAAGATCTAGTTGTATCCTGAGAATCCATCGACAAAGGAAAGCAAGGCATGCCCCGCCGTGTTGTCCACAAGCACGTCGATGTGTGGCAAAAAAAAACTGTCTTTGGGGCTTGCTTTGTTCAAGTCCCTAAAGTCAATGCAGACTCGGATTCTCTCATCTTTCTTAGGGACCGGCATAATATTAGCAACCCATTTGGGATATTTGGCAACCCTCAAGAATCCTGCATCAATCTGCTTGGTGACCTCTTTTTTGATCTTCTGAACCCAGTCTGGCCTCATTCTGCGAAGCTTCTATTCGACAGGAATAGCCCCAGGCATTAACAGGATTCGATACTGCACTATCTCGGGATGAATACCGGGCATATCTGCTGAGTCCAAGCAAAGACCTCGAAGAATTCCTTGAGCATCTCGATTGTAACAGTGTGGTTTTTCGGAGATAGATTTAAACCGATTTGCATCATACGGGGGTCATCCTCGTCTTTTAAATTTTCTGAAATTACTTCTTCTTTTAGAGGCTGAGCATGCCTTTCATCTTCCCTTTCGATGAGGGAACGCAACTCAGTCAGGATGTTCCCGTCGAAGTCAATTCCTTCATCGTCGAGGTCGACACAATTTATGTAAAAGTCAACAAAGTAATCGGAAGTAGGATCATGCATTTCATAAAACCCAGAAGGGTTGCCAAGTACAGTAAACTCAAACTCGAAATAAAAGCTATGACGTGGAGGGCCGAGAGGCACAAACTCCAACTCTGAGCTAGACTTAGACTCGATAGACTCTACGTCAGATTCAGATATATCATCAATGCCTGTTAGACGAGGAGTAAAAATTCAATTATTAATACTACCCTTTGCTTCCATGATGAGGGAGGTTGGATCCTCGAGAGCGTCCGAGGAGTCGGGTCCAAGCATCAGCACTTCAGCCTCTTCTTCCTTGCCAACCAAACCTACTTGAGAGAACAACACCTCTAAGCTCCCCAGATCAAAAATCCTCAATCAGTCAGCTCTCTCCTTGATCTTGACCAGTTGCCTCATGAATTCCTTCTTAGCCAGTTCTTCCTTTGCTATTTCCTCCACATCGTCAAACACAGTGTCTGCAGCGAAGATCTCGAAACCAGGCAGCCAGGCGCCAGTCTCCAGATCCCAAAATGGTTCAGCCTGTCCCAAATAAGCGATGCCCCTCCTTCACGGATGAAATAGCTGTTAGGGTTACCATAAAGGGTTCGACGTTTTCCCGTATCTTTCCCCATTTTGGCTTTTTTGGCAGGGAGAGTGTATCCCAGACCAAAATGACCTTCGGTAAAGGGAAAGTTAGGGAACCCAACGATCCCTTGCTGGTTGATCCCGAGCCCTAGGCCAGGCATGAATGACATCTTCCTCATAATCTCGAGGGCAACGGAGCTGATGATAAAATTGTCATCCACAGCAATGGCAAGGACTGAACCGGATGTGTTGAACGAGAACCCTCCAAAGTCTGAGTCTTCTTCTCCGTGCATTATCCCCAAAACAGGCGTTCCATCATCCTTGAGCAAGCGGATCCCAGAGTCTCCGCAGATTGTTAAGGTCCCAGTAGGAAGCCCCAACAAGACGTTCTGATGGAGGTTTGAGGGCAATGCCATGATGTCCGACCTATGCAGCCACGATCTTCCTAGCAGCAAATTGAAGGTAGCAGGGATATCAACCACATGAAACTCTACATTCATTTCGAAACTGTAATAACTCCGAATTTCAATAGATGAAAAGTTATTTATTATTCGAGTTATTAATTTTAATTGCTCGAATTGCTTTAAAATTCCTGTAGTTTGTTATAATTACGCTTTAGCCCTTCAAATATCGTTTCTTGACTTTTTGCCCCACTTAGCAAGCCTAGTTAGCTTCTAACCATCAGGTTGGAGAACTAAACTAGAAAGCCACCTGGTTACTTTTGCCTAACCGTAAATGGACCGTTTTGCCCCTCATTGAACCTTTTGAACCTTTTCAACCCTAGACTAAGAATTTGTTATTTTATTATCTTGTATTAGTTTGATTTCATTCTTTATCCGTTGGATAATAAAAGTTAAGGAAACTATTTTCCATTGGATAATAGAAACCCCAATTCTTTATAATAAAAGTATACTTGGTTAAGTACTAGTAATTATAAAAAATAGACTTTTTAAAATGTTTTAATGGACATTTTGATTAGTTTAGTATATTTTTACCCTAGCAACTATTGTCCATTGGATAATAGAAGTTAAGGGATTTATTACCCAATGGGTAAAAGGTTTAGTCTTTCACCAAGTACATTGGGATTATTAATTTAATCTTTTTCTTAAACCCATGTGACAAAGTACTTATTATTTTATTAAATAGGTACTTAGTACTAAGATTCTTGTTGTACCCTTTGTTTATTTTATATTAGGGAGTTGTTCTTCCTATTGTACATGAATACATAAGTATATATTATACTAGTACATGAGAGACTTAAATATTGCCTTAAGTACCATGTGTCTAATTATTAGTTTATTGAGAAAATCTAGCCTTTTAAAATCCTTTTAATCTTTTGTACAAAAGTACTTAGTTTTTTATTTGTTTGCTTGCATTATATATACTTACATATATATATATATATATATATGTACCTTGCAAGTGAGTGAGAAGAGGGGAGAGAGAGAGAGAGAGAGAGAGAGAGAGAGAGAGAGAGAGAGAGAAAAGCCGAGAGAGAGGGAGAGGGAGAGAGGCCGGGAGAGAGAGGAGGGAGAGAGGGAGAGTTTTGGTTGTACTTGATCATTGAACTTCCAATGTACTTCAAATCTTGGGATTTTTACTCTTTCTAGCCAAATCTTAACCCCATTGTCCTCTTTGTACATTTTACCAATTGTTTAACCCTAGAATCTTGTACAAACTTCTCTTCCACCACATAATTTCCAAGAATCAAATCTAAGTACCAACCATAGCCATTTAGCTTTTGATCTTCCATAAAAACTAGATTTTATTGGAATAAAAAAATGGGGATATAGGGAGAGAGAGAGCGCCGGCCAAGGAGGGAGAGGGGGTGAGCTTGCCTATAAATAGAAGGCCATTCCATGCTTCAAACTCACACCTTCAAGCATTTGTTCTTCCTTCTCTCTAGAATTTCAAGAGTTCTTAGTTCAAAGTTCTAGTTTTTCTTGAGTTCTTGAGCAAAACCACCAAACCACTTCCAAAACCACTTCTAAATCTTTAAAGTAGCGTAGTTAAAGTTAGTAAGTTGTTTCTAGGAAGAGAAAAGATCATCTCTCTTCCTTTCAAAGCAAACCGGAGCCGTTACGTCGCCGAAACTCAAAACCAACGATCGAATCACCGTAGCCAACCACCGCCTAGAAGAACGGTAGTTTAAATCTCTACTTACTTTTCCTAAGTATAAGTAGTTTTAATCTTGCCTTCTAACTCTAGTATCGTTTCAAATCATATGTTAAGAATAGGATGTTATTTAGTAGCAACTTTGATCATTACTTTTAAAAGTAGATAAGGTTATCTTTTTTTAAATGTCGGAAATGCATGGTTTATTTTCAAAATGTTTCAAGCATGCTATGTAGCTTAGAGTTGGATGATCTTGTTGGAATGATCTTATAAAATGCATGTTTGTATGTAAGTCCTACACCGCGGAGTCTTGTATGAGAACGAGACACAAAAACCGAGGAAGTAGAAACACGGCACCCAGGGTGTGGTTTAACAAGAAGGATGTGTTTTCCAAGGAGGAAATATTTTTGACACTACATAATGACCATTTTGAGGGTATTATGTGAGCTGTGTGTGTGTGTGTGTGTGCCAATGGGAACCCGGTGCAGCGGAACCATTGTGAGGATACTCGGGAGACCGGAACGGTGGAACCGAGGTTGGGTGAGTAGCTTGGTTATCCACGGTACGGAGCCAATGCAATGTGTGCCAATGGGAACTTGGTGCGGCGGAACCATTGTGAGGATACTTGGGAACCCGAAACGGCGGAACTGAGGTTGGGTGAGTTAAAATGGGGTTTTTTTTAAGAAAAGAAAGTGGAAATAACAACACGGTCTACGATGAGTCAAAGTAGATGATCAACAACGATAGTTATAAAGCAATTGTAGATGTTATTGTCTTTTATAGCTATTTATATACGTATCATGTGGAAATCGATGTTTTATTATGATACATGTTCATAAGTTAAGGGTTAGTAAGTAAGATTTTACTATTGAGCCTTCGTAGCTCATGGTGTTACCTTGTGGTGACCTTGGCATATTATTTGGGTGGCGACGCCGGTATAATATGTCAGACTTGATAGATGAACAGGGTGAACTCTTCACTTTGGAGGCGTTCGGAGCCGAAGAACTCGCTAGGATGGAGGAACAAGAGGAGTAGTATGTAGGAACCCTAGTTCCCTATTTGTCTCCTATTTTGTGTTTAAAATACACTTACGAGAGTTATGATGTAATAATGAGCAGTGACTCTCTTTATTTCCTGTAATAAATTATCCCTTTAACGTACCTAAAATTAGGGGCGTTACAACTTGGTATCAGAGCTTTATGTTCTAAACCTCGGCAATGGGTAGAATGGGTAGAACCATGTAGAACCATGAGATAAGTTTGACTGTTGCACAAACGTGAATTGAGTTTAAGTTTACCGTCCCAAATTGGGTGGAATTATGTCAAAATAATCTTCGGATTGAAGCAAGGTGTGGAATTGGCAGTACAGCCGAGCTGGGAATTCCCGAACAATTGGATGATGACTTAAATCAAGGATCGAATGTGGAACGTAGAAATCTGAAAAGTTTTCCCTATAGTTTTTCCCAAAAACTATTTTATTTTCAAAACGTACTAATGAAGTTTTTCTTATAGATGAAAACCTCGATCGATCTGTTAGTCACAGCCTATCAACCTAGGAACGTCGTAGAAAGACTAACAGCCCATCACTTAGAAGATCCCAACTTCATTGCCACAGTACGTGCAGAACAACTTGACTTCATAAGAGTTCAACAGAATACCCCGATTCCCGTTGAGAAGGACCCTTGGTTTCTAGAAATGTTTCCTATATTATCCAACTTCTATGAGTATTTTGGTGTCCAACCCCCAATACCAAACTCCAAGATAGGAAACGAGGAGGAATAAACCAACAGCAATGAAGGCGTCATAACTAAGGAGGAGAAACCCGACAAAATAAGGAGATTTCGAGGATCGAAGAGGACTTAACGCATCCCAATAAATTAGTAGCCGTTGTAATCCTTTGGGATGTAGGATGTTAAGAAATAGGATTCCCACTATCTAAGTTGTATTTTGGTTATGTTTTGAATAATAGACTTGTTATTATGCATTGTTATTATGCATGCCCTTGTTAATAAGTCTAATAGATAGTTCCCTTTATTGTAGATGAATCACTTGAGTCCTTACCAAGTCAACCTTCTAACTGAAGCTCACCAACTTGCAAGCACCGTAAGATCCATGACACATCAACTAGTGGATGATCCCTACTTCCCTTATGCCTTCCCCTACACTCATGACTTCTACCAGGACCATGGCACCCTCATCCGTCCCATCAATGAGGACGAGGAGGATGTGGTTGATGCTATACATGTCCTAGTCCAAATCGCACCTCCCGATAACGTGAATTTCGTGGTGGAAGGGAACAATGACGAAGTAGTGGCCGTAGCACCTCCCAACAATGTGGAAGTTGAGGAAGACCCTGAAGAGGAGGATCCCGAAGAGGAGGACCCTGAGGAAGAAGACCCCAAGGAGTTTCACGACCCACCAATTAACGAGGCAGATTGGCAACATCTAATGGCAATGCCAAATCTAGACTTACCATCTGATGATGACGATTTTGAGCATGATGGGGAGGATTCGGATGATGAGGAACCGATGGGTTTGGAGTCCGACGATGAGGAAGTGTTGATTTACAGGGAGTTACCGCCCGAATGGGCTATGCCTGATTACATGGACATAGCTGCTGACTCTGGAGATGTGCCACCACCACCCTACGAGACCGACATAAGCGCTTGTAGGGTTGAATTCCCCGATGTTTTATAGAATGGCTAGGAAGGCTCTAGTAGTAGTTGGACCTTTTGTTGTAATCATGAAGCAGTAAGATTGGGCTATTTTAAACCATCTATGTGTATCCGTCTTAGCTTGTAGAAGGAAGCTCCGGCTTATAAGCCGCCTATGATGTACTTGTTGTTTTAAGTATTATAAAAACTTGTGTTTTTATCTTGTTATGATCACTGTCTATGGGTACTTGTATTTATTGGGTACGATTTCCGCTTTCCACCGTTAAGTCTAATATATAACTTCCCTTATTGTAGATATGGATAGCTATTTCGCTGCCAAGACTACTATAGCTAACCTCCTGTACTATAAGGCGCTACTTGCACCTGAGAGTCTCACACTGATACCTCACCCAGGGATCTGTGACCCCGAGACTGGTGACCAGTTTTTTGAGATAGTCGTGATGACACCTGTCACCGATGAGGACTAGTTCCTGACCCTTGACCCTCAGGACTCACGCTTTAGGGAGCTCGCCAAGAAGATTCGCTGTGATGGAGAGCATTGGCTCGAGATCAGAGAGAAGGAATGGAAGGAGCAGCTGAGAGAGTTCTATGGACTCGTTCCACCTAGTCAGTAGAGTAGTAGTGGTATTAGAATAAGGTCGTAATAGCCTGAGTTGCCTTTCAAGCACTTATGCTGGAAGAA
Organism: Rhododendron kiyosumense; assembly: GCA_019656275.1. Lineage (NCBI taxonomy): Eukaryota > Viridiplantae > Streptophyta > Magnoliopsida > Ericales > Ericaceae > Rhododendron > Rhododendron kiyosumense. The sequence continues at coordinate 1,895,702 of BPLS01000547.1, forward strand.
CCAAGTAGTATGATGTGTAGGATTATCTCAGCATGTAGTAGGAAGTTTGTTTGGTATGTTATTTTATAGTAGAACTCAATGCTTTCTACTTGTAACTTTCTACTTATCTATGAAAAGCTTGTTTATTTTCAAGAGTATTGTTGCATATTACCCAATTGATTGTTTCTCATTTTGAACAAAAGAAAACAGTTTAGTTAAAAACTAAACTTTCCCCTTTTCAATTTTCGCTCGTAGATGGTGGACCGACGCAGTGGACTAGGGTATGAGACCGGTGATTCCTCTAACCCCAAACCTGACCTCGCTCAAGTCATGCAAGCGCTCGTAACCACTTTGAACGCTGCCCGCCAAAACCCAAACCCTAATGATGGACCTATGACTCGAACCCGGGCGATGAATAAGTTCTGCAAGCGTCGACCTCCGCCCTTCAACGGAGATACCAACCCCACTGTGGCTGAAGCATGGTTGAAGGAAGTCAAGGTGATCATGGACACCTTGGAGATCACACGCAACGGAGATCGTGTGGCCTTAGCCACTTACCAGCTAAAGGGAGAAGCCCGCTACTGGTGGGAGCTGATGGAGGGAACCCATGACATGGCCACCATGACCTTTGCTCAGTTCGAGACCTTGTTTCTCGACAAATTTTTCCCCACACCAATTCATTTAGCCAAGGAACAAGAGTTCCAAAATCTAAAACAAGGAACTATGACCGTTACTCAGTATGCGCCCAAATTCAAGGAGCTATCCCGCTATGCCCCAGATGCCGTTGCAACCGAGGACAAGAAGGCGAGGAGGTTTGAATGGGGACTGACAACAGCTAGAAGAGCTGTGGTGGCTCAGGCTTTCCCCACTTATTCCGGTGTGGTGAAGTGTGCTCTGCGACTGGAGAGTGAAGAAAACGACTTCAAGACCCGATGGAGGAAGGCGACCGGCACCGCTGGCGGACCTTTCCAAACTCAGACCTCCCACAGCAACCGTGGACCCTATTCCACCAAAACCTTTGCTTCGGGTCAGAGCAACCAGACTTGGAAGAACACTACGCCAGGGCATGGTGACCGATAAAGATATGGCCAGAACAAAGCATCAGTCCAGTGCTTCAACTGCCAGGCTATGGGTCACTACAAGTGTGAATGCCCCCAGCCCCAGAAGGAGAGGAATGGAAGCTTCGGAAACCAGAAGACACAACAGCCTGGGCAAGCCAGCTTTGTGAAGCAGAACCCTGGAGGCTCAGCCCAACAGCAAAATGGGCAGAACAAGGGAAAGCAGCCCTTGGGAGCACAGCAAGGCACTGGAGGGCGTATCTTTGCGCTGCAGACCGAGGAACAAAAGCCGGATCCCTCTGTGATCCAAGGTACGCTACTGTTATATAGTACTCGCGTACAAGCCTTGTTTGACTCTGGTGCATTGCATTCGTTCATATCTACTGCTTGCGTAACTGCTCTAGCACTAGAAACAGAACCCCTAAGTAAGAGTACAAGGGTAATATCGCCATTAGGGGGAAGTATAGCTATTAGTCTAGTGTGTAGAGGGTGTGAGATAAAAGTAGCAAATCTACGCCTTACCTGCGATCTCCGAGTAATCGACATGGCGAATTTCGACGTTATCCTAGGGATGGATTGTAACGCCCTGAATTTTGGGTACGTTAAATAGACAATTTTATTGAAACTTCAAAATAGAGTCTGGCTCTTTATTACAACATAACTCTCACAAGAGTACTTTCATTACAAAAGGAATGGAAACTAAGGTTCCTATTTACCGCTCCGCCTGCTCCTCCCTCCTAGCGAGCTCTTCAGCTTCAAAAGCTTCCAAGGTGTAGAGTTCACCCTGTTCATCTACGAGGTCTGACACATTATACCAGTGTCGCCACCGATATAATATGTCAGAGTCACCAAAGGTAACACCATGAGCTATAGGAGCTCAATAGAATAATCCCATGCCTTGTGAACACTAGATCGTAATAAAACATCGATTTCCACATGATACGTATATAAACAACTACGCATCCACATTCGCTATTCACTATCGTAGGTGTCCAAGAAATTAGAGTTTCTCCTACGCGACTCGTCGTAGACCGTGTCACCATTTTCCACTTACAAATCATCCTTTCAAAATCATTTGTTTAAATCACACATTTGCATTGGCTCCGAACCGCAGATAACCAAGCTACACACCCAACCTCGGTTCTGCCGTTCCGGGTTCCCGAGTATCCTCACAATGGTTCCGCCGCACTGGGTTCCCATTGGCACACAATTACATTGGCTCCTCTCCACGGATAACCAAGCTATACCTCACCATGGTTCCGCCGGTCCGGGATCCCATGGGAATGCACACAACCTCACAATGGTTCCGTTATTCCGGATTCCCATTGGAACGCACACACACACACACATAATGCCACCAAAAACAGTCATTATGTAGTTTCAAAAATATTTCCGTCCTCAGAACACTTTTCCCATTTAACCACCCCCTAGGTGCCATGTTTCTATTTTCTCGGTTCTCGTGTCTCGTTACATGCAAAGACTCCGTGGTAGGACTTTTCACATACGTAAACATAAATCAATCATTCAACATGCTCTAATCACAATGTAAAGCATAACGCCACATGTACGGACGCCCTTGGAGTGAATATCACTTATGATTTAAAGCATAACGCCACATGTATGGACGCCTTTGGAGTGAATATCACTTATGCTTTATCACGCCTACAAGTAATACAAGCAATTCATATATGCATGCTCACAATCATCTTAAAGATCAAAATACAAATACTTAAAGTAAATAGGTAAAGACACACTACATATAATTTGAGGTAGTAGATAGGGAGAATCTACCGTTCTTCTTGGCGGTAGTGATGACTACGGAATGTACGTCGGGAATTGGGCGGAGTAATTTCCTACGGAATGCTCCCGGTAGCTTCGAAAGAGAAATGTTTCTGTTGAAACTAATTCTTGACTAAAACTACTCTACTTTATGGATCGAAGGGTGGTCGAGTGGCGGCTTAGTGGTGGCCTTGGATGAGTTTCTTGAAGAACTCAAGAACAAAGAAAAACAAAGAAAGAACAAGGCTTAAGAATTCTAGAGAGAATGAAGAGCAAAGCTTGAAGGTGTGAGTTGAATGGCATGGGAATGGCTCTATTTGTAGCCAAAGTCTTGGTTATTACCCAATAGATAAAAGTTTCCCTAACAATTATTGTCCAATGGGTAAAAGACTTTGAATGACTAGATTTGTACCTTGGAAGATTTTGGAAGAGAAAGAATAAATTGCACAAGATTCTTTGGTTAAACAAATCAAGAAAGGAAATGAAGTTAAGTTTCTTAGCTAGGAAGGAAGTTTTCCCATTAAACTAATTTAATTGGGTACAAAACCCCACTTTAAAATAATATAGGAGTACTTAGGAGAATCTTAGGTCTTAAGTCTACCAAGTACTTACACAATAAAAAAAATTAGGTACCATGTCACATGGGCAATTAGGAAAATGACTAGTTTAATAAACCTTGGTACTTGATTGAAAGACCAACCCATTACCCATTGGATAATAAATCCCCTAACTTTTATTTTGCTAGGGAACTTTTATATTAAAATAACCAAAGTTATCCTTTAAAGCATGTGTGAAAATCTAATTTTTATAAAGATATTAGTACTAAACAAATCTAGGGTTTAGATATACCCCAATATTTAAATGCACAAAAGTACATAGAAATCCCATACTTGAATATAAAAATAATACCTTGTACTTTGTTGGAAGACTAAGGCTATTACCCAATGGGTAATAATTTCTCTTGTGGTTATTACCCAATGGATAATGGATGGGTGGGAGAATACTCAATAAACAAAGATTAAATGTACTATGCACATGTGTTTAAAACATATATAATATTATATCCATGTACTAATCAACATATTTTAATAGGAGGCCTATTGTCCAATGGACCAAGATTACCCTAACATCTATTGATCAATGGGTAAAGGCAAAACAGTTCAAGAGGTTCAAAAGGTTCATCTAGTAACTAGGTGAGTTTAGTTGCTTGGTTCCTCCAAGTAGTTGGTTGGAATCTAATTCGATTGGCCCTGAAGGACAAGAATCTAATTACGACGGATTAATGAAATAAAAATACGTAATTCAAATAAAATTCAAACATTTCACGAAATTTTTACTGACCAAATATCAGGGCTGTTACATGGATTGGTTATCGGCTCATCGAGCAGTCGTAGATTGTCACTAGAAGACTGTGACGGCTTACACCCTAGAAGGGACTCATTTCCGTTTTAAAGGGGATAGAGAAACAACGAGTTCGATGACGAAGAGATCTAGGTGGCAGAATCAACTATTTGGATGGCTAGCCAGTCTCCAATGGAAGAAACCGACAGGATGGAACTGGGATTGCCACACATTGTTTGCGAGTACGCTGATGTTTTCCCAGAAGAACTTCCTGGTTTACCACCTCAAAGGGAGATAGATTTCTCCATAGAACTTCAACCAAGAATCGCCCCAATTTCTGTGGCCCCTGCCGAATTGAAGGAGCTTAAGATGCAATTGCAAGAGCTGCTGGATAAAGGATTTATCAGACCGAGCACGTCACCTTGGGGAGTGCCAGCCCTATTCATGAAGAAGAAGGAAGGAACGCTTTGGCTATGTATTGACTATAGGAAGCTGAACCAAGTCACGGTCAAGAACTGATATCCATTGCCTAGGATCGATGACCTGTTTGATCAATTGAGAGGAGCAACTTGCTTTTCCAAAATTGATCACCGATCAGGCTATCACTAGTTAAGGATTCGAGATGAGGATATTGCCAAGACAGCTTTTCGCACCAGATATGGCCACTACAAGTTTGTAGTAATGCCGTTTGGACTGACCAATGCTTCGGTAGTATTCATGTGTCTCATGAACAAGATTTTTCAACCCTACTTAGATAAGTTTGTAGTGCTTCGGTAGTATTCAAAGGCTTGTCAGGCTAGATTCCCTGTCAGTCGCAACGGAGGCTTCTCCAGGTTCACTGTTGGCTGCCCTACAATCGGGTCCGCCATCGATATTGCAAAAAGCCACGCTGCCGGCTTCCCTATCTTCAGTTACTTCATCAAGCTCTGTTGAAAAACATGTGATGGCAGATCAACCGCTCACTCTGGAAACTATGCTCATGAACCTCCAGAACAGTATCACTACTATGCAACAGAAGGCCACCCAGACAGATGCCTCCATCACTCGCCTGAATGACCTTATCAACACTCGTCTTCCACCATCGGCCGAAGAGGAAGGCGAGGATGATGAGGATGTTCATGCAGAACCTATCTTTGTCGAGGATCCAAACCACGCAGGGCATCTCATTGTTCAGCCCAACCCTAGAAAGGCTCGTGTGCCTGCTCCAAATCCAAACCCCGCTGTTGTTAGGCCTGTTCAAAACCCTAACATAGCTGCTCTTATGGCCAAAATGGCTAAGCTGGAAGAAGCTGTCTTAAAATCTAAGAAGGTCAGCGCATGAGGAATTGACCTGGATCGTCTCTGCTTGTACCCTAATGCTAGGCTTCTTGATAAATTCAAGATGCCTGATTTGGTTAAATTCGACGGGAGCGGTGATCCCAAGACTCATCTCTTTGGCTACCATGATGCTATGAAGCTGTTAGGGGTGGAAAGTGAGGCCATGTCTCAGCTTTTCCCACAGACTCTCTCTGGGCCTGCCTTCCATTGGTTTCTGTCGCTCGACATCTCCAAAAGAAGAACCTGGGAGGATATTGGGGCTGCCTTTGTTGCACAGTACAATTACAACTCTCAACTCAAGATGACTATTAGTGAATTGGAATCTACCAAAATGGAAGCAAAAGAGTCATTTGCGGACTTTGTCAAAAGATGGAGAGCCAAAGCCGCTCTAATGACTGAGCGCCCGAGCAAGAGAGATCAGCTCCGTATTATCTCCCACAACCTTCAACCCGATTATGCCAGGCATCTGGTTCTTGTTCAAGCATCTGCAAACTTTGAGACTTTCTTCAAGTCAGGCCTAGCCATTGAGGATGCACTGCAGAGTGGAGTTCTGCCTAGGGGAGAGTCCTCCTCACAGAAAGCGAAGCCGTGGCCCTATTCTGGAAATAGTAGCGCGTTGTTTAGTAGCAGCAACTACTCCAACACAACTACAAGTGGGAGCGATGCTCTGGCTTTCGACTCCAATCGTGCTACCGATGTCAATCAGGTTCAAAATGACCAAAGCTACTGGGCCCGAACCCAGCCTCGGAATTTCTCTGTCTTCGAGGCATCTCTGTCCACAGTGATGGAAAAACTTGTCAAATCTGGGCATCTCAAGCCCTTGACCCCAACTTCTCCGCTAAAAGTCCTACCTTCTGGTTACAAACCTCACCTCTTCTGTGCCTTCCACCAAATGCCTGGCCATCCCACCGACGCATGCTATCGTCTTCGACATGAGATTCAAGATCTCATTGACAATGGCACAGTTCATGTTCCACCAAAGCCTAACGTCATTCCCAACTCCTTGCCTCAACACAACTCTGACCCTCTGGTAGGTCAGATATCTATCATCTCCACTCAAATCGACCCCAGCTACACCATATTCAACCCTAGCCACTACATCGTCCCAGCAAATCAACCCAAACTCATCGTATGCATCCCGTCTAAACCGGAGGTTAACATGATGGCTGTAGGTTGGGCAATTGAGGTCTTCACTATCGACACCTGGTTTGACAGTAATGAGGAGCTTACAAATGAGAAGACTGACCGGGTGAGGTCCATTGATCAGAGGAGCACCGAGTAGGTTTGGTCGAAGAAGTTGAGGAAGCCGAAGTGCTATTGCTTGGGCCAGACATCCACTAGATCCCACCTCTTTTTGTGGAAGCTAAGGGTAGCTGTTAAATTGCATTTTCAAACCGTGTCTAGTTTGCATTGGCGTTTTGTCTGAGTCTGACATAGAGTCTTTTGTATTGGTCTAAGTCTACCTCTGAGTCGGAGGTTATGCCTCTTGGCCCTCCATGTCGTAACTTCTGTTCGAGGCTTTTACTGTACTTGGTAACCCCGAAGGGCTTTCTTTATGATATGCATTATCTTGCTTCTAAGTACTTTGCCGACTTTTGAATAAACAGTGCCAACCCTGACGACGAAGGGATAGATTTCGATGGGATCATCCCCAAGGAAATGTGTTCCCTCGCCGAAAGGGAAGACGAAAGGCGTGCTCAGCCTATTAATTGAAATAGTAGTTTTCAAATAAACTTGAAAGATGAGGTAGGCCTCCGAATGGTTCAAATTGGTTCAACACTGTCCTCAGAGGAGCATTGTGCCCGGTGAGACAGGCTCAAAAAGTTCATCAACGTCTTGGCATGGTCTCACAAAGACACGCCCGGCGTTGATCCCGAGATAAAGGGACATCAAATCTCCCTGCTACCAGATGTTAAGCCATGTAAAGCAAAGCTCAGAAGGTCCAGCGCCTCTACCATGTTCAAGTTTGCAAGAATAGCATTCCGCCAACCACAAGTTAGAAAGTTCAGAATTGGCTTGGGGCGAGGCATGTCAACCGAAATACTTTGGACTCTGTGCTATCAAAAGCCGTTTTATCTGGGGCTACAGCCAAACATCATTAATCTCGACAGTAATAAATTTAATACCTTAGTCAGCATGGATCAATTCAAAAGTCTTTTCCTTGAGAGAAGCTCGTTGGGCTGAAAACCCTAAGGGTGGGCAATTCCAAGCAAAAGTTAGAGCAGCCTGCTAGACCGAAAACCTTCGAAGGCGGTCTAGGCAAAAGTAAAGGCAATGTTTGAAAGCTCGCTAGACCGAAAATCCGAATGGGCAGTTCTAGGCAAAAGTTAGAGCGTAAAAGGTGAGGTAAAATACTCGAGTGAACCTTAGCCTGAACTACGTTTTGACCTGATTCCTTAGCTTGGGATACGTAGGCAGTTTCTCTTTGAGACTCGGTCACAATCTATCAATTTGATCCAAGGCTTTGGTACATCGCTGTTATCGAAAAGAAGACAAGCCTCGTCTGTGCAGAAGGGGGAAAACCTTTTGTCTTTCAATTTTACTGCAAACTACTTCTTCAATTCCAAAGCTGAGCATAAAGCCTTAAAAGATTTTAAGCATAAAAAACAGAATGACATGCTGGCGAGGCCTAACGGCTCATAGTTTATTCTAAGTAGCTTTGCAGTCATGTGCGCTAGTTTGAGGTTCACGCGCACTTATTCATAGTAATGCGCATTGGTCTCAAACCTGCAAGCGCTTATTCAATTTTGACAGCAATCGATAGCAGTCAGCTACTGCCTTTGAGTCCTATTCAAGGGGCTTTTGCCAAGTTTGGTCATACCGTGTAGACCTAATGTGACTGCACGGGAGTGTCGGTTTCAGTTCGGGCCTATATGGGTCATCATTTGCGTCTTATGTCCGTCTTTGTGGCATTTTTCTAGATTTCAATCCGTTGTCATGTCGAGATGCTATTCTCGGTTCTATTTGTTCGTGCAGGTCATTGTACAGCTATTTTGATCTCGCAAGTGTCAGTTTCACTTGTCTAAAGGACTATTGTGAGTTTTGGCACATTAATGCCCAAAATTTCATTATTCTCCGTGTGTCTAAGGATCCGCATTATATCCTTGAGATTTTTCTCCCTTTTCGTTCGAGCTAGGCGAGTTTGTGCATGTGTGCATATCTCTATGTTGACTCAGGCCACTTGTCAATGCAAATTAGATATTAGCGGTCAGTTTTTGTCCATAAACTGCGAAAATGCAATTTTTACATTGCTATCCTAGCTTCTGTAATCCACAAGCTGTGGAATCTCGCCAACGGCAAAGGGCACGTCAGCCCAAGGCCAAGCAAAGCATTTCTCTGGGGCTTATTTGCCCAAGCATCAAAGGAAGGGGCACGCAGGCCCACTGCTGTTACTACATGTCAACTAGGCACACCAGCCCGCTCAATGTCTCTCTATCAGGATGCGCATCTCAGAAGCAAAAGACAGTAAAGTACTGGGGCTCAGTGGTAGTCCTTAAGCATCGTTGTCCACCTAGGAGCCGCCCTTAGCTAGGGTCTGCATTTTCAATTTGTGCACTTTGTTAGTATATACATCTTTGCATATTGTATATATCAACTGTTGAAAACAGGAAGGTGGCTAGAATGGTCGCCATCAAGACTTTGTTTACCAAAGGATGCGATGCAATCTCCTGCGGTTTCGTTATTGTTGGTCAGCGGATGCGAAGAAGTCTCCCTGAGTTCACGATTTGTTTACCAAAGGATGCGATTCAATCTCCTGCGGTTTTGTTAATATTGGTCAGCGGATGCGAAGAAATCTCCCTGAATCCACGATTTGTTTGCCAAAGGATGCAATTCAATCTCCTGTGGTTTTGTCCTGTTTGTTAAGCGGAGGCAATGGAAATCTCCCTAAACTCTCGATTTGTTTGCCAAAGGATGCGATGCAATCTCCTACGGTTTTGTTATTGTTGGTCAGTGGATGCAAAGAAATCTCCCTGAATCCACAATTTGTTTGCTGACGGATGCGATTGAAAAATCTCTTGCGGAATTGTTCTCATAGCAGGATGCGATAAAATCTTCTGCAGAACAAATCAATGACAGCCGGTCCTGTCCAATGCAACGGCTCGATCATTTTGTATAGTGATCCGCCCTTTCAAATCAACGACAGCCGGTCCTATCCAATTCTCAATGGCTCGATCATTCTGCACACTAATCTACCCATCTCAAAATTCAACGACAACCACGTCGCCCGTCTCTGCCCATTCAGCGACGACAATCAATGATGGTCAGCCATATCATCAATGACAATCAACCACATCGCCTGTCTCTGTCCATTCAGCGATGACCACCAGCCATATCGTCCTTGTTCGCCCCGATCAACAACGATCAAGATGTTGTACGATAGTCCGCCCATCCGCAACTAATTGTTCCCGAGGAGAGTCCGCCTCGGCTTGCCCCAAACGACTACCTCTACATCAGTCTAGATTCACGCGCATCTTCCAGCAGGCTTATTGCTCTGTCTCGGATGGTCTTTGATAAGGAGATTGGCTCTGATTCCCAACAGATGGAATTCAACCTGACTGACACGACTTACCCGTGTTTGTTGGAATACTTTGTGCCGAGGATAGCTTGATCCCCAGCAACGACGGCCTGTCCTGCCCACATCTGCAGGGACAGCCAGTCCTGTCCAAATTCGATCAACAAGCGGCGATTCGCTCGTCCACTTCTACTTCCATCCATGGCAATGGACAGCCAGTCCATTCCACCGTTCAGGTTCTTTAAGTTTACTTGTCTACTTTGCTCGTATGCTTTGCTCTGTATTGCCTTAAAGGGTGTCTAGAATTCTTTGATGTCACTTGTACCAAGTCGATGGTGCTTCAAGTGCCGTCAAAGAGGGGCTACTGTAGACACCCCAATCTTGGCTTCCAGATTAGTTTACTTACGGTTTTTGATTCCCCAATGATGAAATGGATCAAGAACACCCTAGGAATGATAGCTTGTTTTAGTTTAGCGTGTTTGCAAAACCCTTGAACCTAACCTAGCCTAAACCACTCCAAAAACCAAAAACCCTGTTGGTCTGTGCCAGGGTGCAACCATCCTGCGCTGGGGCGCACCATCGCGCGCCAGGGCGCACCATCGCGTGACAGACTGGCTCCATCGCGCGACAGTGCGCCAAGGCGCACCATCGCGCGACAGATTGACTCCGTTGCACGACGGTCCAACTTACCACCAATCTTTCTTGAGATGGGCAGTTGGCCACCAATGCAACTCTCAGCAGGCCTCGTGGACTGCCTGAACTCCTCTGTTTCCAACCAGATTCACCCCCTCTCCCTATTTATACCCCCCATTTGTTCTCTTTCAAAGGTTTACACCCTAAGCACCATAAAGAGCATAGCTTGTTCTTCTTCAACTCAAACACCTCAACCAATCTCAACCTCAATTCAAAGCTCAAACACCTTTCAAAACTCAAGAACCGAAGGTATAGTATACCTTTGTTCTATTTTCTGTTTTGATCCCTGAGGGGGGCCGGCAGGGCCAAGGCTGGTAATCAACACCAGTCCTGGTCCTAAAGCTGGCAAGGTTTCAAAAACCGTCATGGTAGGAATCAACGCGCGATGGTCCCACTCTCTCGTGCGACACTCCGGTGCTGCATGCGATGGACCACGTGGGGATTGGTGTCCTATTGTTTTCTATTTATGCATATATAGATCACTCTACAAGCATGATAATAATCAATTTACTTATTTCCTTTGTTAAGAATTGCTAGTTTGTAGTTAATTTTCATTTTTGCTGTTTTGGAATACCCCTGGAATCATTCTGAACCTGTCCCAGAACCCAGAAATGTGTAAACCAAGCACTGGTCTGGTCCGCGCCAGGGCACAACCATCCTGCGCCAGGGTGCACCCTCGCACGACAGAGTCACTCCCTCGCGCGATAGTGCACTGGGGCGCACTATCGCGCGCCAGAGTGAGTCCATCGCGCGACAATTTGCCTCCGACCAGTGAGTGGCCTTGCACGGGTAGCTTGGCCTTAAGCCATTATTTTGTCCCCACACTGTTTATGGGGTGTTTTATTAATTTATAGGGCTTTTCAGCCTTTAAACTATATATTATACTGCTTATAACTGCGTGGTTTGTCCTGGGTGTGCACTGGTCCTTCCAGAACCCAGAGAGTTTGAGAATAAGAGTTGTGGGTTTGAACTCACCGGCGCGCGCGTGTTTTAGAGTTGCACGCGCAGGAATAAACAGTATGCAGTGACTTGTTCAGTGCATATTGGTTTCTTCCTGCGCACGTCACTCTAAAACAGGAGCCTTCCCGTTTGTTTAAACTCACACAACAGTCTGTTCTCATCCTATACTAACTACTCATCCATGCTATCTATAACATCTTGCAAATATGTTACAGTTTTAATCCCCGATTAACTGTTCCCCCGCCCTAAATGGCTAAAAATTGATTAATCAAACAGAATCGCAAACAAACAACGTTTTTGCAAATGGCTAAGTAGAGACCGATCTCCGGATTGGGCGAGAGGGGTGCCATAAAACCCTTCCCCTCTCGTAACCTGGCTCCCGAACCCAGATATGGTTATGACGGACTGGTTCCTTAACTTTTTCAAATCAAACAGCGCGGCAAGTGTTTTGAAATATGGTTCCTTGGATGTCGGACCCTCAAACCTGAGTGGCGACTCTGTATCTTCTTTGCGAGCGCTTGTCATCCAGCTTTAAAGCGCTTCATCGAACCGGCACTTTTTCCTCTAGGGATAGGAACGGAATCCTTTCCCTAGAGAAAAAGGGGCACGCTGCCCACAATAACCAAGGTGGCGTAAGCAGCACTATGTTGAAGCCTGTGTGGTGTAAGTGATTAGCACTTTTAACTTGGATAGTGTAAGTATCACGACATTCTCTCCGTTGTTCCTAGTTTTCTGTTTGAAACCTCAACTGAGTTGAGATAAGAGCTTAGAAAGTATCGGTTTCTCAAAGTCTTGTTGATCAAAGGATTTTTGAAAATTGACAATGTGCACCCTCAAGATGCACAACTCTTCATCGGTTCAAGGCAACATCCTAATAGTCATAAGATGAACTCTACAAGAGAGAACTTAAAAGCCGCCCTAGCATGCTCCTACGCAAAATGGGATGAATGTATGTACAGGCATGCGATAAGGAAAGCAGTAACACATAGACAGTTTATGGAGGTTAGATGCAAGTAATCCTACCCTGTAGGTTCCTGTCTTAGGTTGGAAGGTTCTAGTGCTTTGTACGCATGTAGAGGCCAGTTTTGGTTTAAAGGGGTTCCTCTAACTAGAGCCGCGGTATACCTCCCGCTGCAACACGTGTAGCAGAGCAATGGTCGAACAGTATTACGACTCATCATCATCCAAGGTTGTTAGGCGTTCGAGGACCCCGGGCTCCAGTAAACTGTGCCGGTTACCCAAAACACCTCAACAGGGCTTACCAACATCGATGCAAATGAAGAATGCCAAAGAATGATTGAATGAGAGAGAAACACAAAGTTTTGGCAAAATTCCTTTTTAAGCTTGGCTCACTTTTATTAACCAATACTTGGGAAAATTACACAAGTGAACAATAGTAAATGCCCCAGTTCGGAGTGGTCGGATGCTGAGATCCTGTTACGTTATCATTTTGTTCTTCAGTAGCACGGAGTGTACTGTTTTGACAGACTTTTTAAAATTGTTCATTTATGTATTAATTGCCAAATATTGATCAATGCAATGAGTCCCCAGCAGAGTCGCCACTGTGGGCACACGCCCCAAAATTTTCAATTTTTGTTAAAAATTGGGTGCGCCCTTCTTGGAAAACCGCGGCAAAACGTTTCGATTTAGAGTCGCCACTTGGGTTTTAACGGTGCAATACCCAAGGAACCGAACTTGAAACGTTTGGTACTTTGTTTGATTTTGAAAAGGCATAGACCGGTCTGTCGTCACCTTCGATATGTGAGGTTCGGGAGCCAGGTTACGAGAGGGAAAGGGTTTTATGGCACCCCTCTCGCCCAATCAGGGGATTCATCTCTACTCAGGCAATTTGCAAAACATTTTCATTTTTCTCTCATTAATCATTTTTTAGCCAGTTTGGGCGGGGAACAGTTAAAGGGATTTAAAACTGTAACAAGTTGCAGTTATGTGACAAAATATTTTATGGATGATTTGCTTGTAATAATGAATTTAGATTGACAACAAACACCTATGAGCATTTTAGACAAACTAGAACACGCTGATCCAAAAGGATGTGAGCAGGTAACACACCTGCATGCACTAGCTGGACCATTGCATGCTAGCAAGACCTGCGCACGCCACTCTCTTACTGGCGTACTTCAGTTATCATAGACTCACGGTCTTTGTTTTCAATCCTCTGGGCTCTAGAATGGACCAGTGCACACCCAGGACAAACCACACAATTAATACATCAGCATATGTACAGATTACAGACAGATGAAATGGCTTGAAGCCATAAAAATAGACAGAACACCCCATAAACAAAGTGGGGAAATAACTAAAGGCCAACACTTAAGCTAATGAAAGGGCCAGCCACTGGACTGGATATCCCTACCGTACGCCAGTCATGGGACCCCGTATGCCAGTAATATCATTTGTCCAACGTTTAGCTTTGCATCATCTGGGCTCTGGAAAATGACCAGAAGGATCCCAGAGGCCTACCAAGGTAAATGAAAGCAAGTACTGATCTACTACAACTACATATCTCTAAAAAATAGATAAAGCAACAGACTGGTTTTTAGCATGCAATAAGGTGATCAATGATCCCCATGCCAGTGGTGCACGTACTCTCATGACTGGCGTACAACTTGATACTACTGTCGTGCGCCATTGTTCACTTCAAACAATCTTATTATTTTGCCAATTTTAAGGCCAGGACTGGAATTGATTACCAGCCTTCACTTCATACAATCTTATTATTTTGCCAATTTTAAGGCCAGGACTGGTATTGATTACCAGCTTGGACCTCACTGGCTTCCCTCAGTGGTCAAAAATAGAAAGCTACACAACGGTGGTATACCTTTGGTTTGAGGTTGTTGGAAGATTTGAGCCTTGGACTTGAGGTTTGGAAGATGGAGAGTGAGGATGGTATATAGATGGAATGTTTGCTTGCTCTTTCAATGGAGAGAAAGAGAAGAAGCAAGATGACTGACAAGGAATGGAAGAGACTTGAAAGCTCTTAATGGAAGTAACCCCTTACAAATGAATGCAAGGGGTGTATTTATAGGCCAGGGGTGACTGAAGAGGGGCTGTGATCAGTTAGGTTAAGGGTTGGTTAGGTTAAGGAAGGAGTCTCCCATGCATTGAATGCATGGGACTTGGCTTGAAAGGATATGTGGGAGAGAAGGGGACAGTCCGGCATTTTTGCAATCATCAGAAGACTGTGCAACGTACTGGATGGCCACAAAAGTCTCAAGCACGTGGTTGGATAGTGATGCTTTGACTAGCTTTGACCAACGTACGCCATCATTTTCCCTACGTGCGCCAATGTCTACTGAGTCAACGGTCAATGACCGACACGTGGCAGTTTACTGGTGCACGCCTAAGCAAGTAAGGCTTTATTGAAGCCGTTCGGCTCTGGCTTGAAGGGTTCGAAATGGATTTTGCACGGGTTTGAATGAGGTTTGGGACACTCAAAGCTCAAATACACCAATAACCTCAGGACATTCTTGACCTTAATCATCATTAGGGATCAAAAGACCGTAAAATAATATTATCCGGACAGTCTAGAATAGGGTGTCTACACAATCTCACCTCATTTCTCGTATAAGGTTTGGCCAATCCATGTATCTAACAGATTATGCCTCTTCAATTTTGTTCGTAATCCAATTCTATTGCTTTCTCTTTATCCCTAGGGTCTTCGTGGATAAATTCTTTCAAATAACCTTGAGAAACTAAGTCATCGAGGTGCTGCTTAAACATTTCGCAGTCCTCCGTCATGTGACCCTAGTCCCTGTGGTAGCTACAGTACTAATTTGTAGCCCGCTTTGCGTCTTTATTTCCTCCCAGGCTTGGGGGCCATTTGGAGTAAGACTGATTCTTTATTCGATAAAGAACCCAATAGATTGGTTCTTTCCAAACTGTATTTATTGAAAAGAAGGACTTGGGGTCAGGAGCTTATTTCTTCTTGTACGGCTCTTTCTTAGCCTACCCTTAGTCTTTCCTTTCTCGGTAGGTCTTGGGCTTTGATTTATCTACCTTTTTCGCAGGCCCCTTGGCTTGCTCGACAACCACCTTGCCATCTTCCCAAAGTATGTCATCCTCGTTCCTGGCATGCTGCTCAATCCATTCCATTAGCTTTGCCAATGTTCCAACTGGACTCATGTTCAATGATTTTCGTAGCTCCCCCTGAACAGGCAGCCCAGTCTTGAATGTAGCTATTGCATACTCCTCATTGCACCTTTCAATCTCGTTGAAAGTCTCCTAGTACTTTTTTGCATAACCCCTAATCAGCTCGTCCTCTCTTTGCTTCATAGCTGAGAGGCTTTCTAATGTTTTTGGTGCTTTCTTACTCGTTAAGAACCTAGTAGTGAATTCCTCGGCCAACTGCCTCCATCCTTGGACGAAGCACGGACCCAACTTATGGAACCAAGACAAAGCTACCTTACCCAAACTAAATGGGAACATCTTGCACATAATTGC
Source organism: Rhododendron kiyosumense (assembly GCA_019656275.1). Classification (NCBI taxonomy): domain Eukaryota; kingdom Viridiplantae; phylum Streptophyta; class Magnoliopsida; order Ericales; family Ericaceae; genus Rhododendron; species Rhododendron kiyosumense. Next base: position 1,911,803 of record BPLS01000547.1, read on the forward strand.
ATCATCCCCCTCATTCATAAACATTGCCTACTGGTAGTGTTGTATGTGTGCCACGGGATCTGCATTTGTCTCGTTAAGGATAAATGTTCTGTGCTTCACCTTGCTTGGCAATCTTGCCTCCGTTAACTTTTTTGCAAAGGAGGAGGATGCAATATTGCTAAGTGCCTTTCATGCTGCTTCTCGTGCAGTCATGGTCTCATCTTCTAGTCCCTTTGTCTTGTTGGGTCTATTCTTTTGCCAATTGGAATCAGGTCTCTTGTACCTATCCTATGATGTTTTGTGGTCCCCTCCTCCTTGGGGGTGGGACTTCGACTTTTGCTCCTCCTTTTTCGTGAAGAAGCCTTTTGCCTCTCTGGTGTTCAGCTTTTACTTCTGCTCCTCCTTTTTCGTGGAGAAGCTTTATGCCGCCTTGGGGTGGGGCTCCTGCTCCTTCTTCCTCGTGAAGGAGCCTTTTTATGGACTACCAGAGCCAGCCTGTCTGTCCTGGAATTCCTTCGTGAAAGTCCAGAATCTTCTGGGTGTTCTCGTACTCGTTGTAACTCTTGAATCTCGTACTCTCATTTTTTGATCAAATGAGCGTACTTTTCAATTTCTTGCCTCTTTTTATCGAGGATGTCTTTGTTGTTGTGCACACTCCTCGAGTGTGCAACCAACTCTCTCCCACAATGTGACTTACTCCGTCTCGTGGATTCCGTGGCTGTCCTGCCCTCCCTGTTTTTGGAGTCATCATGGACAGTCATGGGGTGGTCCTTGCTAGCTCATGGTCTTCTTGGTATGCCCGCCATCGGGCTTTCTCGAAGCCTTTGGTGGGGATTTATCTCCTCCCCCATCTAGCTGGCTCTTTGGATCAAGCGGCATCAATGGATATCCTTCCATCGTGGTCGTTATTCATAGGGAATTCTTTCATTTCCCACTGACGGCGCCAATTGTAGGGGGATAAAAACAATTTGGAGCTTAGAACAACACTGGATTGCAACGGCTTACTCGTGCCTCTTCATCGAAACCCTAGTTCATCGTCGGAACCCTAATCTGCAAAACAGATAATGGGTGAGCGCGCCTTTGCTTCTAATAGCAAAGGCCCTCCGATGCCTTAGTTAGTATATATCACGTACTAGCCGAAAAACCCTAATTATCAATAGGAGAACAATATGAATGCAACGTATTGAATACCTTTTACCTTTAGGTTTACCTCGTATTTACAGATTCATAGATGCTTGCTATCTAAGCATTCCTTTTGCCCTAGGATTCTTATCTCGTATAGGAACCCAGGACATCTTGGATTCTCGTTCCCTTTTCAGTTCATTACCTTAGTCCTTTTAGGACTCTTTTCCATAACTAGCCGAACATCCCATTCTCGTTTGGGTATCTTTCTCAGATCCTACATTCTCGGGACCTCATTCCTTAATGAAATATCACTATTTCTGGACCCTTCCAGAGTGTTCCTTGCACCTGAGGCGGTTTTCCCCCAGATTTCTCGTCCTGTTCAGCCTACTCATTGCCGAACAGGCTACTTGTAACAGTAACCTCACGTATCACTGGTTCTTTATCTAACCATTGGACAAATAACTTCTCATGTTCAATAGTCTAAGGCCCTGCACAGACTTCCTGAACCAATGAGTTCTCATGTCACTGGTCCATATATTGCCGACCACCGTATTGCTCGGCGACTGTACCTATACCATGGTCCCTTGTACCATGAGTTCTTTCCCTGTTCAGCTCGAGCAGTCCATTTGGTCCAGTGACTTCACATGTCACTGGTCCTTTGCAACTACTTGGACCAACGACTTCTCGTATCTTCTGTCCTTATCTACCAAACAGGTTGCCTGGACCTATGCCTTCACATGTCACTGGTCCTATATCACCTTTCACCGCCTTGCACGGCGGTTTATCTTATCATACTTACTCTGTGGTCCTTGGTACCACTTGCTCGGGCCCTAGTTGGGCTTGTTCGAGAATATCTCCCTACATACTTAAGTGAACAATCGGAAAAGTCCCAGTTTGGATTGGTCGGATGTGGAGATCTCGTTAAGCCACCATTCTGTTCTTCAACAGCGTAGAGCGAACTGTTTTGACAGACTTTTGAAGGATTGTTCTCCAAAGTATTAATTTCAAACTAAAGACTAATGCAATAAGTCCCCAGCATAGTCACCACTGTGGGCACATGCCTCTAAAATCCTACTTTGTCGGGTGCGCCGTTTTTGAAAAGCGTGGCGAAACACTTCAATTCAGAGTTGCCACTCGAATTTTTTGCGATAAATCACCTAAGGAACCGAACTTGAAACGCTTGCTACATTTTGATTGGAAAAGGTTTTGTAGATTGGTCCGTGGTCACCTTTGATATCTGAGGTTCGGGAGCTAGGTTACGAGAGAGGAAGGGTTTTAAGGCACCCCTCTCACCCAATCCGGTGATCGGTCTCTACTCAGGCATTTGTAAAACATTTGAATTCTCTCTCATTAATCATTTTTAGCCAATTAGGGTAGGAGAACAGTTAAAAAGGAATTAAAACTATAACATGTTGGCAGGATGTGATCAAATGGAATGGTCGCTTTATTGAAACAATTAATATAGGATGAAAACAGACTCCGGTGAGTATTTTAAACAGACTAGAAGACACTGTTCTAGAGTGACGTGAGCTAGAAGAAATCAGCATGCACTGATCAAGTCACTGCATGCTAACCACTCCTGCGTACGCCAGTAAGCCTAAGCCCACAGTTCTTATTTTCAACCCTCTGGGCTCTAGAAATGACCAATGCACACCCAGGACAAACCAAGCAAGATGTATGACAGATAATATACAGTTCTAAGCAATTTAAATGGGCTAAAAGCCAACAAAAGAATAGAACGCCCCATAAACTGTGTGTGTGTGGGGGGGGGGGGGAGGGGTTGATAAAATAGAGGCCAAGGCCTAGTTACCATGCCTAGACCAGCCACTGGTCAAGGTTGGACTAGCATACGCGGGTAATCCACTGCGGTACGCTAGTTGTAACCTCTTGACTAGTGCTTGACTTTGCACTTTTTGGATTCCAAGATGTATTCAGAAAGACCCCAAAGGTATTCCATTGCAGCAGATATCAATATTGAAGCTAAAACTAGTAGCTCTATCAAAGGAAGACAGTAAACTGGTTTTAACATGCATCACAGTGATAAATATGAAAATCAATACATAAAATAGCAAGGTACGAAACCCCATATTGACCTGCGTTTACAACCACGAAGTGGTGTACACGACTTATGGACTAGCGCACGCTGGTCCTTGCATTGACAGTTTTTGAAACCTTGCTAGCTTAAAGGCCAGGACTGGTATTGATTACCAGCCTTGACCCTGCTAGCCCCCCTCACGGATCAAAACAGAGTATTATCACAAAGGTGGTATACCTTTGGTTTTGAGTTTGGAAGGAGTTTGAGTTTTGAACTTTAGGGATGAGTGAATGGTGGATGAGTGTATTAGAAGGTGATGTAAGTATGGAAGTTGTATTGTTTGTTAACACCTTTCCATTGCAAGAAATGAATGAACAATGAGGGCTAAGGTTCTTAGCACTTGGCAAGTTGGTAACTTGGTAGCTAACCTTGTAATCCTTTGCAAGGGGAGAGAAGGGGGGTATATGTAGGAGATATGGGGGGTGCAACTAGCTGCAAAAGGGCTGGTTAGCCTTGGCCAATAAGTCTCCATGCATTAAATGCACAAGATGAGGTGATGGGGGTTGGTTGTGAGAGAGGGGAACATCCCCCTGTCCGAGATTGCTTCTCAGACGAATATACATAGTATAGAGTGCCACAAAAGTCCAATGAACGTGGCTACATAAAGGTGATGGGACTAGGTTTGAGTGGCATACGCTGGTGACTGACTTGCATGCGCAGGTCCAAGCTTGGTCAACGATCAAAGTTGATCGATGATTGACATGTGGCAACATACCAGCATATGCCAATTTACACCAGCGTATGCAAGTAGGGTTTTGTTGAGGCTTTATGGGTTAGGTTTAAATGGGTTTGAAAGCGTTTTATCCTGCTCACAGCTCAAACATGCTATCATTCTTGAGGTGTTCTTGATTTGTATCATCATCGGAGAATCAAATACCGTAAGTAAACTAATCTGGAATGTCCAAAATAGAGTGTCTACACATCTTCAATAGCATTTTATGCTTACGAATGGACATATCAACTTCTTCTCAATTCAACAGAAATGACATGGGTCATAGCTTTGCAAACTCATTACGGGTTCTTGACAATTCAAGTGATTATGACGTGTCTCAAAGAGATGTTATGAGATCACTTTGAAATCCCCAAGGATTATTCTCTAACACTTAATGTTATCAGAAGCATCCTATAGTAGCAACTCAGCACATTTTTTTAAATTGTGGCCGATCCTAAGGTGCCTACATATCCCAAAAGAGATCAGGCCACTCGTAATTCACAACTAGGGAGATTCATCTCTTAGATCCGCATTTCATGCTGAGTGCAATAAACTGGTCAAAAACCATGATATGCAAAATAGTTTTAACAAATTCAAGATTCCAACCCCATGGAAAAAGATTCAAGACTCAATATTTCAAAGCGAGCAGGACGTGGGCCAAAACGGTAGCCAAAACTGGCCAGACACAATTTCTACGAAAAAGACTTAACTCAGAATGCAAGCCTAGACGTGACAAACATGGCAGTTGTTGCCCAAAACTCGGTTGGATGAAAACTTCAATTTTATTGTCAGCCATTACTGTCATGTCTGAGACCAAATCCCAAGTTTGAGAGAAGCAAAAACTTAATTCCACCTAAGTTGAGATATCCAATTGCCTATGCGGTGCACTCCCCTAATATGCAAACTAACCCTAGTATGATGTGGCGTAACCTAACGGCACGTGATGAAAAAGAAAGGACAATGAGGATGATGGACTCCTCTTTTGGTATGCCCCTACATGGTTAGTGAAAGGCAAGCAAAATGATATATATATCACCACAGCTACTTGTACAGATTATGGATGAACCATGTACACCAATTCATGTGAAGTTTATCGGATACAATAGATAGCCATCACATACTGCATGCCAGTTAAGATTCTACTTCCAAGCCCATCTAAGAACGAATTCACACTATAAAACAGACTATCACACCATCGATTTTCAACATAAATATAAATGAATTTTCATACATAAAACCTTACAATAATCCATGCGATACCCCAAAATAGTCGACATTTCCATTTCCACAATTACACTCCCAAGTCCAAATGATTTTCAAATAATACATCATTGGCTCAACGGCCCCAAAACCAACAAAAGTATCAAGTGTTCAAGAGTTAAGGTTTACAATATCCTCATATCAAAGTAATAACAAATGGGGTTACAAATACATCTTCCAAAAAGTGATTTACGAAGATGCAAAGTAACGTCATCAAGTTAGCTTTCAAAACCATGTCCATGCCCAAGCACTCTAGGCATGCAACTACTGCCCAAGGTTAGTGCCTGAAATTGATGTAAGGTTTGAGCTACACTAGCCCAGTAGAAAGCTTTAATCTAACAATGTATGCAAATGAAATGTGAGAATGGTCACAAGATGAACAATGGCCACAACATCCAATGGAAGGGCAACAATAACAATCCAATTCCAACCTTTCGTTTCAAAACCATTCATGTGTCACACTGAACAAACTTTGAAAGCACCACATGTCAAGACGTGTCTCGTACATGTGTCATGAGCCGAAGCTCCTACTGGGCCAGTTATAGGACCCCAATGTCCTCTGCCGGGCACTTTAACCATCAGGATGTCCTGAAGTATCAAATAAGAGCATATAGCTCTTACTGGGCCAATTAAAAGACCCCAATGTCCTTTGACAGGCACTTTACCCATTGAGATGTTCTGAAGTATTCTCGTCGTGTCGTTAAAGTTTCAAAATCCTTTTTCCGACAAGTTTGTACCATTCAAATCCAACAATGATATACAAAATGATTTTCATGAATTAACATCTAATTGAGCATTAAAAACCATGGATACGTTCAATGAAGTCGCTAGATACGGGTGATCATGTTAGGGACTATTTGGGAAGTGTTGGAGTGGGTTAGAAGTGACTAGAACTCGAAATAGTGGAGGAGGAATCAAAATCAGCAAAACTGTCGAAATACATAATGTTATCGATGCCCTTGAGGAATGGTATCGATAACAATGGGTTGAGATCAGTCAAAATGTAATGTTATCGATACCATGAAGGAAGGTATCGATAACAGTAGGGTCATTGTCATTTCAGACGCAAGGGCAGCGATAACTAGGACGATGGGTATCAATAATAAGTAAATTTCTGGGTTTTGAAACACAAATGTATCGATAACAGTTCACTTCGAGAAGATTTTCTGCAGAATTTTATGGGTTTAACAACAACAACAACCACTACAACATCAACAACGATCAATGGTAAGAATCAAGCTATAGGAAGCAAGTCATAATCAAATATTGAAAGTTAGAACTCCCTACCTCAAGACTGAAGAACGAAATTGAAAGACTCTCTAAGCCCTAGCTCTAAATCTTGAAATCGGATGGGATACGCCTCTACTGAACTCAAACCAGTGAAATACAGGCAACAATAAGCATAGGAGTGAAGGATTTGAGGCTGGTTTGATTGGGTTTTGGGTGATTTGAGTGGAGTTTGAGTGAGAGCAAGAGAAGAAGAGAGACGCCAGGAGAGGGAGAGATGGACTGAGGGAATAAAAGAGAGGGTGTGTGTGATACTCTCACACCCTCCTATTTATACGCACAAATCCACAAATTCCCTTTGCACCCTTTTCATAATCAATTCTACCACTTTCGCCTCAAATCACATAAACACCATTATTTCACTTTTCTAACCCAATAATCATGCATTTTATAAAATAATAATATTGATAAAATAAATACGGGTTTCTACACTCTACCCTCCTTAAAGAAATTTTGTCCGCGAAATTTAAATAACCATGCTCAACAAAGTCATGCACCACATAGATATGCAACAGGTGTAATCATCAATATTGTGCGACATTTTTAACATTAAACATACACATTGATTCATTCCGGAAATAGGTGAGGATACTTCTCCCTAATCTCGTCTTCTCATTCCCAAGTCGATTCCTCGCTACCCTGACTTTTCCATATCACTCGCACTAGTGGTATCGTCTTACCTCTCAACACTTGATCACGTGTATCCAGGATACGTATCGACTCTTCCCCGTATGATGCGTCGGCTTCCAATTCGAGTTCGGACCACTTTAATACGTGAGATGGATCAGGTTCGTACTTCCTCAACATAGATACGTGAAACACATCGTGCACATTCAATAATCTCAGTGGCAAAACCAAACGGTACGCAACCTCCCCAATTTTCTCGATGATGTCAAATGGACCAATATAACGCGATGAAAGCTTTCCCTTCTTCCCAAAATGTTACAAGCTTCAACGTGGCGATACTTTGAGAAACACAAGATCTCCCACTTCGAATGATAATGGGCAACGACGATGGTCGGCATAGCTCTTTTGTCGGCTTTGAGCGGTTAGCAACCTTTGGCGAATCACCTTGACTTGTTCGGTTGTTCTCTCTTGAGCCTCTAAAAGTCGTTGGTAAATCGTTCTCGTACTCTTGGTAGTTTCTTTGATCATGTCCGGCCCCACTAATGTAACCTCTCCCAATTCGGTCCAACACACGAGTGATCGACACGGTCTCCCATACAAGCCTTCATATGGTGCTATCTCGATACTTGATTGATAACTATTGTTGTATGCAAATTTGACTAATGGTAGATGGTCTTCTCAATTACCCCAGAAATCTATAACGCAAGCCCGAAGCATATCTTCCAAAATCTAAATTGTTCGCTCGGATTGACCATCGGTCTGTGGGTGATAGGCAGTGCTAAACAAACGGTTCGTGCCCAAAGCGGCCTGCAAACTTTGCCAAAAAACGTGTGGTAAATCTCGGATCTCGATCAGACAAAATAGATACAGGAATCTTGCGAAGTCGAATAATCTCCCGAATATACAAACGACTAATGCTTTGTTTGGTTTAGTGTTTGAAATTTTTTTTGAAAAATAGTAGGGGTAATAAGTGGAGAGAGATAGAGAGAGAAAAGTAGGGAGTAGGAAGAATCTAGGGGGAATTTTTTAAAAAATGCTTTTTAAATTCTAAAGAGAACAAGGCATAAGTGTTTCCATGGAATTGGTAACATGGATAGGTATAAAGTGAGCGGTCCCGGTCAAACGGCCCACGATAACCCAAATAGCATCATGCCCCCTCGGTAACCTCGGCAAACCTGTAATGAAATCCATCGTCACATTTTCCAATTTCCACTCGGCCACCGCTAACGGTTGTAGTTCTCCCGCGGGTCGTTGATGTTTGGCTTTTACTTATTGGCATGTCAGACACTTCGACACAAAGATTACAACATCTTTCTTCATTCCGGGCCACCAAAATTGCCTACGCAAGTCGTGATACATTTTCGTTCCTCCCGGATGAACTGCTCGCCCCAGAAGTCGATAAGCATCGGCCCGAAGAGAAAGGAGCATGAAAGGTTGAATCGGCTTGTTCCGAAGAAGCGTCTAGTGACCGAGCGTCCAAACGGTCTCGACCGTTCGATTCAACCTCATCGCGACGCTAGACTTGAAAGACTCGTGACCTCTTCTTTCACAAGAGAAATTGACTCGGTCACCTCCCCAAAAGGATTCACCCAGCCCAAAATTGCCAAGTACGATGGAAAGACTGAGGCATACACTCATCTGGTACAATACAAGCTTGTCATGTCTCTGTTCCTCTGAAACGAGCCTTCAGACGATGCCTTCTTATGCAAGGTTTTCCCTACTAGCCTCGAAAACCTAGGCCTCACTTGGTTCAACCAACTCCCTGGTCGGTCAATCTCCTCGTTTGATTCCCTTTGCGATGCCTTCATGGCTCGGCTCGTCACAAGCAACAAGCACGAGAAGGAAATCGATTCCCTCTTCGCCCTCCATAAGCGAAATGATGAAACGCTCCGTCAGTATGTCGGTCGCTATTGGGAGTTGTTTAATGAAATTGAAGGCTATGACGGTGTCATCTTAGCTCGGGGATTCAACCTTAGTCTCACCTCCCAGGATGAACAGGTCTATGACGACCTCGCCCGCTAAAAGCCTAGTTCCATGAAAGACCTCATGACTCGCATCGAGGGCTGGTGCCAGCTCATCGAATCCAAGGCTGAGAGGGGCATCAGGAAGACCATGAGCTCAAAAATAGCGACCTCCTCAGCGGCCTCTTCGGCTCTCGTACCTGTTCAACACTTAAAAAACAGGTCAACAACATCAAGTAGTCCCCAAGGAAAGGACCAAAGCCAAGTGATTTCAATGCCGAGAAGACCATTTTTACCATTCCTATTTACCGGATTATCGACCAAGTGAAGGATCAGCCTTTCTTCTCCTTCCCGAATCAAAAGCTTGGAACCGAGAATGGGAAAATTAAGACCCCCATCATCCGATGCAGCTACCATAATGAGTAGGGTCACTTTACCACCGCCTGTAAGCCCTTCAAGGCCTACTTGGAGCAGCTTGTCATAGGTGGTCATCTTGGTAATCTTATTGATCACGAGAAGACCAGGGTCCGGGCACAGCGTGCCCAAACACATACCGAAGAAGAAGTTCAAATGATCCATGTCATACATAGCTCTTTCTACTCCGAAGCTGCTCGTATCATTCGGGACGAGCTGAATGCGGTCTCCTCCTCCAAGCAGGTCATGTTGGTCGGTCCCGGACCAAAGTGCCACAGAATCGATGACGACTCCAAGTGGACGATAACATTTATCGAGAAAAACCTCAACCATGTCCAACTCCCGCCCAACGACGCCCTCGTGGTCACGCTACGCATCGGAACCTTTAACATCCGACGTGTCCTAGTGGACCAGGGCAGCTCGGCGGAGGTCATGTATTATTCTCTGTTCAAGGATCTGAAGATCCCCGATACCGACCTCCGTCCCTCCGAAGTTCCCCTTATCAGATTCAACGGAGGCCCGGTTTGGCCCATCGGCATGGTCATTCTTCCCGTCCGTGTCGGCTCAGTGGTTCTTGACATGGAATTTGTGGTGGTAGACGTTCCTAGCCCTTACAACGCAATCGTCGGGCGAACCTGGCTCCATAAGCTGAAGGCAATCACCTCCACCTATCACCAGGTGGTCCGCTTCATCGGTGCTAATAGACGCCAGAAGGACTTGTACGAAGATCAAACAGCCGCCAAAAGATGTTATGTCAACGCCGTCCAAAGTAGTAAGCAGACCTCCCAGGTCCATCTCATTGAAGTCCCCGAGGCCCCAGTTTTGGAAGATGTCGGCAGACCAGCCGATGACAAGGCGATAGAAGACCTTGTCACCGTCCCTATAACCGAAGATGGTTCCCCTTTTTTTCTTGTCAGTTCCTAACTTGGCGATACCAATTGGAACGAGATGATTGCCTTCCTCAAGCGGAACATAGAAGTATTTGCGTGGACCCCATATGATATGCCCAGGGTCGACCCCTCGTTCATCTGCCATGAGCTCAACATTGACCGAGCCAGGCGCCTGGTCATGCAAAAGGCAAGGCGATCCTCCCCGGTTCATTCCGAAGATGTTATTGAAGAGGTCAGCCGACTCCTAAATGTGAAGGCCATTCGAGAAGTCCAATACCCCAGATGGCTGGCCAACACCGTCGTGGTCAAGAAAAAGAATGGCAAATGGTGGGTTTGTGTCGATTATTCCAATCTTAACGACGCCTGCCTGAAGGACTTCTTCACCTTTCCTCGGATTGACCAGCTGGTCGACGCCACAGCCGGCCATGAGCGACTCAGTTTTATGGATACTTACCAAGGCTACCATCAGATTGTCATGAGCGAAGGAGATGTCGATAACATGGCCTTTATCTCCCCCCACGAAATCGTCGGATACCTCGTTATGCCCTTCGGCTTGAAGAATGCCGGGGCCACTTTTCAACGAATGATAACCAAGATGTTTGAGCGTCTACTGGCGACACCATGTTGGCTTACATTGACGACATGGTGGTCAAAAGCATGCGCGCCAGTGACCACCTGACTCACCTCGCTGAAGCTTTCGAAATCCTCAAAAAGCATAAGCTCCGCCTCAATGTCGAGAAGTGTGGATTTGGTGTCAGCTCCGGTAAATTCCTTGGCCACCTCATCTCCCGACGCAGTATTGAAGCCGACCCCGCTCAACTTCTTGCCATTGAAAAACTCTCAGCTCCCCACAACAAGAGGGATGTACAGCGCCTAATCGGCATGGCCGCCACCCTGAATTGGTTCATCAACCACTCCTCCGACAAGTGCCAGCCATTCTTCGCCCTCTTAAAAGGCAGCCAACGAAGTTTCAACTGGACAGAAGACTGCGATCGAGCCCTTCAGCAATTGAAGACTTACCTTTCTGAGGCCCCACTCTTCGTCATGCCTCGGGACCAGGAAGACTTTTTTCTATACCTAGCCGTCTCCCTGCAAGCTAAAAGCTCGGTGCTCATCCGACAAGAAGGAAGATAGCATCAGCCCATCTACTACTCCAGTAAGACTATGACCCCCACTGAGACGCGTTATCTTCCTTTGGAAAAGCTTGTGCTCACTCTCGTCTCAGCATCTCGGAAGCTTGCCCCATACTTCAAATTACATCGCATCATCGTCCTGACTGAGTACCCTCTCAAATCCCTTCTCTGGAAGGCTGACCTGTCTAACCGAATCTCTCAATGGGCTATCGAGCTTATGAACTTTGAAATCCACTTCCAGCCTCGGACAGTGATCAAAGCTTAGGTCCTCGCCAATTTCATCGCTGAGCTTACACCAGCCGACGTCCTCGCCTCGACTCCATCCCCGCGCCCCGAAGCAGCTCTCCAAGCAAACCCTAGTACTGCCTAAAAACTTTTCCACAGTGATGTCTAGAAGATGTACATTGACGACGCCTCCAACAGCCGGGGTGCAAGGGCTGTGATCGTACTCCTCTCCCCTTTCGGCGTCCTACACGAAAGCTCCCTTTCTATCAACTTCTCGGCCTCCAACAACAAGGCCGAATATGAAGTGCTGATCTCTGGGCTCAAGACCACCCACGATCTGGGCATCGAAGAACTTATGGTTTACAGCGACTCCCAACTAGTGGTCAATCAACTATCAGAAGAATATGAAGCTCGGGACGATTGAATGTGCACTTACCTTAGCTCTACCGTCCAGCTCATTAAACACTTCAAAGCTATCCGAGTCGAGCATATCTCCAGGGAACAGAACACCCATGCCGACACCCTTGTTGCGCTTGCTCCGGCTTGCTCCTCTTTGGGACATCGTTCTATTTCTTTCAGCTCCATCGACAAACCCAGTTTCTAACTTGAAGTATTGGATCAAGGGTACTCAGCATAAAGCTCAGGCCGAGCTGGATGGATGAGATTATTGGCTACCTATGAGATGATATCCTCCCCTCGGACAAGAAGGACGCTCACCGACTCTACAATAAAGCCACTCTCTTTTGGCTCAATCCGAACGGCAAGCTTTATCGAAGATCATGTACTGGACCGTACCTGTTGGTCGCACACCCACGCCAAGTACCAAGCATCATTGAGGAGCTCCATGCCGGCGAAAGCGGTTGTCACTCCAGTGGATGGTCCCTCGCTCACCAAGCCATTTCTCAAGGGTACTGGTGGCCAACAATGAAGAAAGATTCTGAAGAATTTGTCAAGCATTGCAGGAAGTGCCAGATGTTTGCCCCGATTATCCACCAGCCGGCTCGGGACCTTAGCCTTCTTACCAGCTCCTGGCCCTTCTCTTAGTGGGGCATGGATATCGTCAGCAAGCTTCCCGTTGCCCCTAGTGGGTTCAAGTTCCTCTTAACTGCAACCGACTATATCTCGAAATGGGTCGAAGCCGAGCCCTTGGTCACTATTGAAGAAACAGACATCATCTGTTTCATTTGGAGAAATATCATTTCGCACTTCGATGTACCATTCGCCATCATTACTGACAACAGAAAATAGTTTACAGGACAGAAATACCGGCCTTGTTGGACGAGCATGGCATCAAATGGGACACATCCACTCCGGCTCACCCCCAGGGCAGCGGGCAAGCCGAGGCTACAAACAAAGCAATTTCATCTGGACTAAAGCGCCGACTCGAGTCACACCGGGGCAAATGGGTCGAGGAGCTACCTAGGGTGCTTTGGGGCTAACATACTATGCCTCGGCGATCCACCAGTCGCACTCCCTTCTACCTGGCATTTGGAATGGAGGCTGTCATTCCTATTCAAGTCGGGCTTCCAACGATCCACACTGAAAACTTTGATGAGTCGGTCAATAACGACAACATCGCTTTAGACCTCGACTTGGCTGAGGAGGAACGTGAAAAAGCGAGGATCAAGCTCGCGTCATTCCAATAGGATGTTGCAAAGGTTTATAACCGTAGCGCTCGTCTTCGGTCGTCCAAACCTGATGACCTCATCTGGAAAAAAGTGGTGGAGAAATCAAAGAAGAGGAAGCTAATGCCCAATTGAGAGGGCCCCTACCGAGTCCTCAAGCACCTCGATTTGGGAAATTACAAGTTGGAGAAGCTGGACGGATCTCCCATTGCTAAAACATGGAACGTAAATAACCTGAAGAAGTTCTATGGCTAGCACTCCCTCGGTTCCCGAGGCCCAGTTCACTTCTTTGTCATATGTTTCTTCATTTCTTTAGTTTCTATGTTTTAACGGCAACTTGCCTATGTAATGACAGTACCCCGACAAGTATCAATGAGAATTTTCCTTTCTCGACACTACTTGTGTTCTTTGTTTCTGTTGTTTAATTACTTGCACTCGATCTGTCCTCGCCTGGACCATTTTATATCTACTTCAGGGATCTTGTTCTCTCATCGGTGATTACCTCAAGCAAAATTCCTACTAAGCCACCCCGGCCTCTTTAGTCGTCTGGGCTTCTGGTCACTCGCCTTAAGGATACTCGGCCTTCTACCAAGCCCTTTATTCCGACCAACCAAAGTCATTCACTGCTCAGACTTACAGCGTCCCGAACTCATGGCCGAGGCCATCTCTCTTTTGGGACTCTAGCCCAAGTCCCCTAGCAGTCCAGCCGTATCACGAGCTTACCCCTCATTAAACCTATTTTGCTAGCAAGCAGACAGAGCGCCCTAGCCCGAAACAGAGGCATGAAAAGTTCAAATTTGTTCCTTACTTTCTTCGAATTAGGTCACTCGGCTCTTCCCGATCCTGCTAAGGGCCAGGGCTTCGAACTTCGACCCTTATGCTTCGGTCATTTCCTGGGTTGTTGGCACAAAATACCCGCCCGAAGCAGGGGCTGCCAATAAATGATCCTTGTTATCGAGCAGGTAATCGGATTCGCTTGGAATAGTGCTTCGGTTAAAACTTGCCCCATTACTCCACAAGCCTAACCGAAGCAGGGGAACAGATACAACCTTGCAGCAACTTTGGATTCATGCAAAGCATTTCAAAGATAAGCATAACAATTCGAAAAAGGAAAACATTCATTCACACAAGATGCAAAGTAAATGTGCGTTGCATATCAAAATCCTAATCAAACTATTACAGGTGACTTGGCTTCGGCCAAACTGTTCGGCGCCAGTCACAACGAGAAATATTAACAAATCCCCGAAGCGGCAAGTTCCAAATGTTCGAAGTGCTTCAGTCAAAATTAACCTAAGAAATTCAAAGGGTTTTTAGCAAAGAAGAGGGAGGGGGGAATCATCCTACACGTCGGTCGGAGCAGGAGCAGTAGGATCAGTCCGTCCTTCAGGAATTGGAGCATTTGGATCGGCTTCGGCAGTTCGCACCACCTCCTCTTCCTCCTCGGGAGGCACCGGAGGGATTGCTCAGAACTCTGAATCCATCGGGAGATTGAGCTTGTTCACTAGGGATTCATGGTCGTACCGAAGTTCGTCCAAGAACCGTCCCCCGTACAGATTAGCTTCTATCTCCCAAACTTGTTTTTTGTATTCCACTCCGGCCGCGTCCCAGCCCTCGTCATAGCCCTTGTTCCACGCTGCTTCGACCTCTCGAGCTCGGGTGACTCTTAGAGTGGTTGCATCCTCTTCGGCCTTCTCAGCTTGACCCTCGGTAAGCACTTTCTCCCTATCGCATCTTTGAAAATCCACGAGGTAAAGATCACATGTCTCCCGATCAATCTTCAGGTCGTCCTCCTTTTGCCCGAGAGCTTGCTTCTGCTCCTCGATCTCTCTCTCTTGTGCTTTGCATCGGTCATTGACCACCATTGCCCGAGCGCCAGCTTACCAACAGAAAGCTGAATGATTCACCAAGTGCAAACACCCAAGTCAAAGGGAACAAAATGTAAAGAAGCCCTTACAGTGAAGAGGGCCAGTGCTATTTCTGCGGTAATGTCCTCGGTCAAGCCCTTGACAGCCTCGGCGTCCCTTGGAAGAATGCATCCCCAAAGCATCCCAAACGCTATGCCAAGGTTTTTGATGTTGTCTGCGTGATGGATTTGGCGACCGGCGTAGTGGCGGAACTCCGGGGCCCAAGGGAAATCCCTTAGGTGGACCTAGCTGCCACCGTCCCCTTCGCCGCCTGCTTCCCTCACCTCCTCTCCCTGCTCTCCCTCGTCCTCGGTAATGAGGATCGGGTCCTTGTCTCTTCCCTCTCTATCTCTTTCCTCAAGCCAAGCCCGTTTTTACGGGGGCCCTTCTGGGAAGCTGGGTGCGGCTCCTGAGGTTCCAGCACTAGGAGTCCTGGAGACAGATCCCCTGCCCCGACCCCTCGGTCTCTGGCGTCTGAAGTTCAGCACCTCCTGAGTTCCCGGGCCAGCCATCTCGCCACTTAGCCCAGTCCTTTCTGGCGTTTCTCGATCAATCTCCTCACAAACAGTCCCTTGAGGCCCCGAAGTGCTCCCTTCTGCTTTGCGTGCGCCTCTCCTTCCTTTGCCTCATCCCCTTCCTGCTTTTGGAACCCCTCGCTGCCTCAATTTTTTCTTCAGGTACCTCGTGTAAGTTGGGATATAGCCTAGCAAGTCAGGGGCGTACCGGTTCGCGAGCGGGATGGCAAAAGCAGCGGTGATCTGAGCTCGGACTGCCTTCTCCCGAAGCCCTTGTACGACTCTGTCAACTGCAAAATAGCCGACAAACAGAGAAATGACCAAGTCAGTATTTATGAGGCATAACTAAATGAGCGAAAAATAAACTGAAGAGATCCACGGACCGGGAGAGCCAGCCCCGAACTGAACTGTGGTTGTAGTATCAATGTTCTCCCCGGGGCCGAACATAAAATTTCCGGTGACCAAGACGTAGATACTGGCCCACTCCTCGAAATCCGGCAGGTCGTTTATTAGGAACTCATCGTACCCTATCCAGCACGACAGGTAGTACCGGTTACTCTCTCGGTTGACTCCCACTAAATAAACCCCGAAGAGCTCCTCCAGTTCGAATGTCAAGTTGTATTGTCTCCTTAGCTCAATGATGCTTGTGATAATGCAATATGAGTTAACTGTGAGCTGGGAGGCGGTAAGAGATAGGGTCCGAAGTACCCGGCGCACAAACTGATGCCGTGGAAACCGAACTCCGCCCTCGGTGATGGCTATGAGGGGGAAGATTAGCTCCCTTGGTCGGTGTGGAAGCTCGCAAGGGTTGGTATTCGATAGTAACCAAACCTTGACATCCGTAGGAATGCTGAAAACTTTCTTGAATTCCGCGTAGGCCCCCATGATTCCGTTGAAGTATTGATTAAGGAAAGGGCACGGCCTCATCGGTCTCCGTCGCCCTCAAACCACTTCGAGAGCATTTGCAAACGGCCCCGGTCCATGGTCCGAGACACTGGGGACCTTTGTCATTCTAGGGTCGAAGGTTGTTTTCTGTCGTGGACTTCTCAAGGGGTCAAAGGGCTCAATAGGTTCAATCGGGGTTCAGTAAAATGTGCGGATCTGAAGTGCTTCCCGAATGTCTGCAGGAATCTTAACAGGAAAGGAGTCAGAGCTACTGAAGCTGCCTAAGGAGATCTCAATGACCATTCGCCCCTCCTAGTAAAGAAGAAAAGTTGCAAAAACCCGTTAGCTATATGCCTAGGGGAAAGCAATAGGACCTAACGCTTGGGACAGAATGGTCATCGCTCCTCGGGGAATTTGGTTCTCGGTCTTTGTCAGAAGCGCTCCTCCTCGGAGTGCGTCCCAATGGTCTAATTATTCCTGTGGTCTCGGGATGAATTTAGGCCTCGGGAAGAACATGAACAGCGTTGGAGAAATCCAGCGCCACCGTGGACTGGACAGTGGCGAGCAGTGGCCCAGCCGCAATGCATGCTAAAAATGATGAAAAGCTTGACTAAAACAATCAAGAACTAAAGATTAATACAAGGGGATCATCATACCTGAGTTTCGTGTGAAGATCCATAGCCAAAGTTCTTGAAATCTCGATCGAAAAGCAGCAAATGGTGGCGGTGGCGGTTCGTCTTCGAAGCAACGAAAAGTTGGTCGCTCCATTTCTCTCTCTCCTATTTATAATGGGGAGGATGAAAAGCTATGCGGGAAGCGAAGTATCGTGCGCCGAGCCATTGGATTTCTATCACATGTCCTCATCGGATGGCCAGTATCAAGGGCTCTAAACCGAGTCAGGACATAGGAGAGCCAAACCATTGGCATATCGACACGTGTTCCCGAGGACACGTTTCGTACCAATCAACTGACATGGCACGTGCTAAGACAGCTATCAATTCCCAACGCTTTGGCAATGATCAACATGTGGCCCCTTGGCTGGGGCTAGCTATTCGGTGTCTACCTAAGTCGCTCGTTGTCTCGGAAACTTGGATGGGAAGGATTCGAAGTATGGCGGTTCGCGAGAAGAGTCAACCCCGTAGAGCCAAGGAACGAGGCTCCAGAAAGTTGAGGGGCTATTGTGGTGGCCTCGGTTACCATCCTAGGTAACCAAGCTAGGTGAATTGAACCGATGCCTCATGAGGTATTATCAACCAATTTGGTAAGAGTTGATGGTCCCAGCATATCGTTGGGTTAGGCGCTCAGTGATAAGCCTTCTGCTCCTGCTTCGGTAATTATCAAGTAGCATGCAGTGTATTTGTTTGGACGCTCCCGAAGGGGCCTAAGTGAAGTTGTTACGCCAGCTGGGGACCACAAGGATTATGTGGCAAATGTAATCATTGGGGTCAGATCTGGCCATGTGCTCCATAACGGTTTCATTCCTCTCGTCATTTATGACATCACCCAAGGCGGTTACCCGAGCGTACCCTTCACGCGCTAGCTTGGAGGCTAAGTAAACCTAGGTCTATAAATATGAAGCGATACTCACCTGGAGAGGTATGCCACTCATCCCTAACCCTAGACCTAATTTCCTCCCCTGAGATCTAACTTGATCATCAAAGGGTCACTGGGCTATCCAAGCCCTAGTGACTTGTTGCAAGTCAACAACCAAGGGAGCGGAGCTGTGGAGGAAGGAACCTACCCTGAGTAGCGGTCAAGGTACCAACAAATCGAACCCCTACAGTGAGGTTGCACAATGTAACTCCTACTTGAACTTCCTCGAAGTGCGAAGCATAATGGCCTAAATCGTTCACCATCTTCCACTCATGTATGGCTAGGCTCGGTAAGTGTATCGGTTTTCTACTCAACGCATCCACCACAACGTTTGCCTTACCTGGATCATAATGCAATTCAAAATCATAATCTTCTAAGTGTTCCATCCAACGACATTGACGCAAGTTGAGTTCCTTTTGGGAAAAGAGGTACTTTAGGCTCTTATGATCAGAAAAGACTTCAAACTTCTCACCGTAAAGGTAGTGATGCCAACTCTTCAAAGCAAAAACGACGGTCGCAAGTTCTAAGTTGTGAGTAGGATAGTTTCACTCGTGAGTTTTTACTTGTCTCGATCCATATGCTACCACTCATCCCGCTTGCATCAATACGCACCCTAATCCTTCCTTAGACACATCACAGTATACAGAGTAGCCAACCCCACGTTCGGGCACGATTAAGACTGGTGCAGTGGTTAACCTCCTCTTCAATTCCTCAAAAGCCGCTTCACATGAGTCACTCCAAATGAAACGAGTCCCCTTACGCATTAGTCTAGTCATCGCTGCCATTAGACGAGAAAAGTCGAGAACAAAACGATGATAGTACCTGTAACGCCCCCAAAATTAGGGTACGTTAAAGAAGCATTTATTACATAATAAAGAAAGTTTATTACATTATAAATACTTCAAAGGGGTACAGTTATTCAACAAAGGAGAAACTAGGCTCCTAACTACTGCTCCACTGGCTTCTCCCTCCTGGCAAGCTCCTCAGCTCCGAAGGCCTCCAAGGTATACATCTCGCCCTGTTCATCTAAGAGGTCTGACACATTATACCGGCGTCGCCACTAATATAATATGCCAGGGTCACTAAAAGGCAACACCGTGAGCTACAACGCTCAGTAGAGTAATCCCATACCCGCTAACCCATAACTTACAAACAAACGATAATAGGAATCAAACTAATAACGATAACACATCCACATTCTCGATCTAACGTTGGTGTCCAAGTTTTCCCGTGTTTCTCCTACGCGACTCATCGTAGACCGTGTCAATCATTTCCATTTACAAAAACATCCTTCAAAATCATTTGCATTGGCTCCGTACCGCGGATAACCAAGCCTTTAAAAATCTTTAGCATTGGCTCCGTACCGCGGATAACCAAGCCATACACACCCAACCTCGGTTCCGCCGTTCCGGGTTCCCAAGTATCCTCACAATGGTTCCGCCGCACCGGGTTCCCATTTGCACACAAAACTTGCATTGGCTCCTCTCCACGGAAAACCAAGCCATATTACCAATAAGGCTACCACGTCCGGCCCTATTCGCAATGCTCACAAAGGGCTACCAAGTCCGGCCACATTGTGGTTTTCACAACCCGCGCAATGGGCTAGCAAGTCCGGCCACATTACGGTTTTCATTCACACAACGGGCTACCAAGTCCGGCCACGTTGCGGTTTTCATAACCCACACGACAGGCTACCAAGTCCGGCCACATCGTGGTTTCAAAACACATCTTATCATTATCCACACCCTAGGTGTTACGTTTCTACTTTCTCGGTTCTCGTGTCTCGTTACATGCAAAGACTCCATGGTAGGACAAAAGTAAACATCATTCATCGTAATCCAACAAGATCATCCAACTCTATATTTAGCATGCTCGAATCAATGCTTAAAGCATAACGTCACAAGTAATACAAGCAATTCATCTTAAAGATCAAAATTCAAATACTTACGTTCAAATGTGAATTCATCTTTCTTTGAAATTCAATCTTCTTTCTTTTTGGAAAGTTTAAAAGAACATATGTTTTTGAAACGATACTAGAGTTAGAAGGGTAAGATTAAACTACCTTGATCCGAAACTAGTCGGGGCCGAATAAGCAAGTTGAAAAAATTCCACGGGCGGTGAAAGTTCCAAATCTGGACCACCGAACTTCGGACGGCAGTAACTCGGTCAATCTTTGGCCGAATAGAGTCGTTCTTGGGTTGACATCGAAGATCTCTAAACCCACTACAACTCTTGTGAAGGAAGTTAATCCTAGAAATGATTTTAGGTTGGAGAAAAATGGGGATGAAAGAAGTGACAGTAAGCTGTCAGGAAATGGAAATCCAGAAATTTTACTGAATTTCGGATGCCAATATCTTGGTCATTTCTTAACCGATTGGGGTGATTATTGAGCCTAACTTCAAGGTTTCGAAGTGCTCTACAACTTTCCAGAAGGAAGTTGATCCTAAAAACTACTCTAAATCAGAGAAAACTGGGGATTTCCGAAGGGACAGTAAGCTGCCCAGAAATGGTTTCTAGAGAGAAGGAAGAGCAAATGCTTTGAGGTGTGAGTTCAAAGCATGAGAATGGCCTTCTATTTATAGGCAAGAGCTTTGCCCTCTCCTCTCTCTCTCTCTAAGTCTCACCTTGACACTTGGCAAGAGATCATGGAAGATCAAAGGTAATCCTAGGCTTGCATGGCTATTTTTGTACCAAGGATTTGATCTTGGATCAATTGAATGGTGGAGATGAGATCGGTACAAGATCTAAGGGTTTAAATCATTGCAAGGTGTACAAAAGAGTACAATGGAGGTGGTTTCTTAGCAAGGAAGAAAGATACTCCAAGGATTTTGAAAGATCAAGAAGATCAACCAAGGTACAACCAAATCCCTTCTTTCCTCCTTCCTCTCTCTTTCTCCCTCTTTCCCTCTCTCTCTTTAGGCTTGCTAAGCGGACTAAAGCGTCAAGAAATAATTTTTTTTCAAGGGGCAAAAACGTAATTATTACAAACTTTGGAAATTAAAGCAATTACAATAAAATTCAAATATTTAACGAAATTTTTAACGACCAAAAATCAGGGTCGTTACAGTACCCAACCAACCCTAAGAAGCTTCAGATTTCAAACACATTCTTCGGTCGCTGCCAGTTCATAATGGACTCTATTTTTCCCGGATCGACAGATACCTCTCCTTTCCAAACTACGTGACCTAGAAATTTGACCTCGGGTAACCAAAACTCGCACTTACTAAGCTTGGCGTATAAACAGTGTTCCCTTAAGAGTTCAAGAATGATGGCAAGATGAATTTGGTGTTCTTCCTCCGTGGATGAATAGATAAGAATGTCGTCGACGAATACAACCACAAAGTGATAGAGATACGCACGGAAGATACGGTTGATGAGATCCATAAAAGTAGCTGGGGCGTTAGTCAAACCGAATGGCATCACAATGAATTTGTAATGACCATAGCGAGTACGGAAGACGGTTTGGGGAATATCCTCTCTACGAACCCTTAATTGATGATAACCAGATCTTAAATCGATTTTGGAAAAGCAAGTGGCACCTTGGAGTTGATCAAATAAGTCATCGATTCTCGGCATGAGATATTTATTCTTAATAGTTACGCGGTTGAGCTTACGATAGTCGATACATAAACGGAGTGAACCATCCTGCTTTTGGGCAAATAAAGCCGGTGCTCCCCACGGTGAAGTGCTAGGACGAATAAACCCCAAATTTTCTAACTCCTGTAATTGAACTTAACTCTCTAAGTTCGGCGGGTGCAAAACGATATGGAGGGATTGATGTAGGAGCGGTGCCTGGAAGCAAGTCTATTGTGAACTTAATTTCTCTCTCGGGAGGGAAACCGGGTAACTCTTCCGGAAGTACATTGGGAAACTCGTGAACCACTAAAGGTAACTCCCCACGTGTAGACATATCCTCATCTAACATCAAGCTCGCCAACAAACCATAATTCGACTCTCTTTCCCGAGACCCGCACAAATACGGTTCTAACAGTTCTCAACGTAATTCGAAACAAACACCCTCAAGCGGACATATGCGAACGTGACCCTTGAAACAATAGATCGTAGCATGGAATGTAAACAACCAATCCATCCCCAAAATGAGGTCGAACCCAGACATGTCTAGCACGATGAAGTCAAAGACGAAGCAATGGTCACAAATAACGAGCACACAACCTTTACATATATGACTTAGAGGTGACTTTCCCCCTAATGGTGTCTCGACGATCAAAGCTGAACTAAGATTCTCGGTGTCCAACTCCAACGCACACACAAATGATGCAGCGATGAAAGAATGCGATGCTCCAGAATCAAAGAGTACTCTAGCGATAAAGTTGAATAAAAGGAAAGAACCCCTCACAACAGATGCCTTTGGAGCTTGAGAAACAGAAGGTGAAGCATTGGTGTTGATGTCGAAAACACGCCCTTGGGTACCCTAACCCTGCACAAAACCTCCTCCTTGACCGGAACCTTGAGAAACTGTGGACGAACTCGCTCCCCGGTAAACCCCAGAACTCTGAACTGACAATGTCTAGAGGAAATGAGGCTGTTGTTGCCTGTGAGCACCTCTGACAGACTATTGGCCGACACCACGCCCTGCCCCCAGCTGTTGTACCGAGCCCAACTCACAATGTGCTCCCACCCCATGAGGGCAAGTCCAAGCAAGATGATATGTCTTACCGCAATTACAGCATGCCTTAGGAAGCTGAGGACACTGAGTACGGATGTGTCCGGGTTGGTTACACCTATAACACACGATCGGAGGTCTAGATGAGGCACCCTGAGTTCCTGAAGAAGTAGGCACCCTAAAGTTGGATTGATTAGATGGTTGCTAAGACGGTTCCTCTTGTCTCTTCCATCCTTGACTCGCAAAACTACCCGAAGAAGAAATTAAACTTCCCACTGGTTGTCTTGGTTCCCAAGCCCTTGCATTTCATTGAGCTTCCTTCGGTATTTCGATACTCCTTGCAAATTCCACAACTTCAGAAAACTTCATCTTACGCTGGACCACCACCATTCTTCTCACGGTGTTATGCATCCCTTTTTCAAACCGTCGGCACTTTCTCTCTACCGTTGTCACCAATTCCGGAGCAAAACAAGACAAAGACTGAAACTTCTGCACGTACTTTGAAATGGTCATATTACCTTGCTCTAGTTTCTCAAATTGATCTCTCAAGTTTTCACGTGAAGTTTCCGGAAAGTATTGCTCCTCAAAGAGTGCCTCAAACTCAGCCCATGTCAAATTCTCAACATCCGGTCCATTTGCCTAAACTGCGGTTCTTGCGGCCTTCCTCGCATCCTTCCTACTTTCCAGGACAGATTCCCACCATTCGCCGGCCTCCCCAACTAGTTGAACGGCCAAAATACCTACTTTGATGTTGTCATCAGTGATATTGAGAGCTCTAAAAAGTTTGCGAATTTGTGCTAGCCAGTGGTCGGCTACCAAAGGGTCGCTACTAGTCCCGTCCAACACCAAAGGATTCCTACGGCTAAACTCCCTCATTGCCACCATGGCTCGATCTTTGACGTTCTCCCTAGGAGCTTGGTTTAATAGATTTGTAGCCGTAAGTGCTGCGAAGAGGTCCCTAGCAAATTGATTCTGATTGGGTGGTATTCCTACACCCTAACGGACCCCAGCCCCCGGATTCCCACCTGGGTTCTCCCAAAGTTGGCTAACCTCATCCTCAGGACGTACCCCACGACCACGGCCACCCAGGTTTCTGGCCCCACCTCGTCTATCATGCGTCTTCAGAGGCATCTTACTACATGATATAAGAAAAGAAAACTATTAACCACAATATTATTAACATGAGGTCAAGCCCCAACTTCCCAACACGGGTTAATAATAGCTCTACACCACTCTACTATATTAAGAATGGAATGTCATGTAGTCACATGAAGGTTAGTCACACAAGCATGCATAAGTTGTGTTAAAAAGGCGCAACATTTTGAACCCATGAGATGAAACGCCTCCCCATAGTCTTTAGGTGTTCTAAACCTATGCTCTGATACCAAGTTGTCACACCCTCGATTTCAAACATAAATATAAAGGGATTTTCATATATAAAACCTCACAATAATCCGTACAATTCCCCAAAATAGTCAACATTTCCATTTCCACAATTACACCCCCAAGTCCAAAGGATTTCCAAATAATACATCATTGGCTCAACGGCCCCAAAACCAACAAAAGTATCAACTGTTCAAGAGTTAAGGTTTACAATATCCTCATATCAAAGTAATAACCAATGGAGTTACAAATACAACTTCCAAAAAGTGATTTACGAACATGACTAATAACTTCTTCAAATTAGCTTTCAAAACCATATCCACGCCCAAGCACTCCAAGCATGCAACTACTACCCAGGGTTTTACCTGAAATTGGTGTAAGGTTTGAGCTACACTAGCCTAGCAGAAATCTCTAATCTAACAATGTATGAATATGAATGTGAGAACGGTCACAAGATGAACAATGGCCACAACATCCAATGGAAGGGCAACAATAACAATCCAATTCCAACCTTTCTTTTCAAAACCATTCATGTGTCTCCTTGAACAAACTTTGAAAGCACCATATGTCAAGACGTGTCTCGTACATGTGTCATGAGCCGAAACTCCTACTTGACTAGTTAAAGGACCCCAATGTCCTCTACTAGGCACTTTACCCATCGGGATGTCCTAAAGTATCAAATATGAGCATATAGCTCCTACTGGGCCAATTAAATGACCCCAATGTCCTCTGCCAGACACTTTACCCAGTGCGATGTCCCAAGGTATTCTCGTCGTGCCCGTAAAGTTTCAAAATCCTTTTTTCGACAAGTTTGTACCATTCAAATCCAATCATAATAAACAAAATGATTTTTATGAATTCACATCTAATTGAGCATTAAAGACCATGGATACGATCAATAAAGTTGCTAGATACGGGTGATCATGTTAGGGACCCTTTGGGAAGTGTTCGGAGTGTGTTAGAATTGACCGGAACCCAAAATAGTGGAGGAGGAATCAAAATCAGCAAAACTGTCCAAATACATGGTGTTATCGGTAACCTTGAGGAATGGTATCGATAACAATGGGTTGAGATCAGTCAAAACGTAATGTTATCAATACCATGAAGGAATGTATTGATAACAGTAGGGTCATTGTCTTTCCAAATGCAAGGGTAGCGACTACTAGGACAATGGGTATCGATAATAAGTAAATTTCTGGGTTTTGGAACACAAAGGTATCGATAACAATACCAAGGGTATTGAATAACAGCTCACTTCGTGCAGATTTTCTGCAGAATTTCATGGGTTTAACAATAACAACAACCACTACAACATCAACAACGATTAATGGCAAGAATCAAGCTATAGGAAACAACTCATAAACACATATTGAAAGTTAGAACTCCCTACCTCAAGATTGAAGAATGAAATCAAAGGACTCTCCAAGCCCTAGTTCCAAATATTGAAATCGGATGGAATACACCTCTACCGAGTTCAAACCAGTGAAATACGGGCCACAATACGCATAGGAGTGAAGGATTAGAGGCTGGTTTGAGACTTTAGTGGGTTTTGGGTGATTTGAGTGGAATTTGAGGGAGAGCAAGAGAGGGAGAGAGATGCCAAGAGAAGGAGAGAGGGATGGAGGGAATAAGAGAGGGGGGCGTGGGTGATACTCTCACACCCTCCTATTTATACACACAAATCCACAAATTCCCCTTGCACCCTTTTCATAATCAATTCTTCCACTTTAGCCTCAAATCACATAAACACCATTATTTCACTTTTCTGTCCCAATAATCATGCATTTTATAAAATTATAATATTGATAAAATAAATATGGGTCTCTACACTCTACCCTCCTTAAAGAAATTTCGTCGTCGAAATTTAAATAACCATGTTCAACTAAGTCATACACCACATAGATATGCAACAGGTGTAATCATCAATATTATGCGACATTTTAAACATTAAAAACTCACAATGATTCATTCCAGAAATAAGTGCGGATACTTCTCCCTAATCTCGTCTTCTCGTTCCCAAGTCGATTCCTCGCTACCCTGACTTTTCCATAATACTCGCACTAGTGGTATCGTCTTACCCCTCAACACTTGATCATGCGTATCCCAAATGCGTATCGGCTCTTCTCCGTATTATGCGTCGGCTTCCAATTCGAGTTCAGACTATTCTAACACATGAGACGGATCGGGTTCGTACTTCCTCAACATAGATACATGAAACACATTGTGCACAATCAATAATCTCGGTGGCAAAGCCAAACGGTACGCAACCTCCCCAATTTTCTCGATGATGTCAAATGGACCGATATAACGCGGTGAAAGCTTTCCCTTCTTCCCAAAACATGACAAGCCTCGACGTGGCGATACTTTTAGAAACACATGATCTCCCACTTCAAATGATAATGGGCGATGACGGCGGTCGACATAGCTCTTTTGTTGGCTTTGAGCGGTTTGCAACCTTTGGCGAATCAACTTGACTTGTTTGGTTGTTCTCTCTTGAGCCTTTAAAAGTCGTTGGTGAATCGTTCCCATACTCTCGGTAGTTTCGTTGATCATGTCCGTCCCCACTAACATAGCTTCTCCCAATTCGGTCCAACACACGGGTGATCGACACGGTCTCCCATACAAGGCTTCATATGGTGCCATCTCAATACTTGTAACGACCCTGATTTTTGGTCGGTAAGAATTTTGTTAAATATTTGAATTTTATTTTTATACTCTTGTGGTTTGTCAAAATTTCGTTTTTGCCCTTCAAATTTTGTTGCTTGGCATTAAACCCTACTTGGCAAGTCTAGTTAGCTTCTAACCATCCGGTTGGAGGAACTAAACTAGGAAGCTACCTAGTTACTTTTACCTAACCGCAAATGGACCGTTTTGCCCTCTAGAACCTTGTGAACCTTTTTAACCCTAGACTAAGAATTGATTATTCATTTTCTTTTAATTATTTTGGTTTCATTCTTTATCCTTTGGACAATAGAAGTTAGGGAAACTATTATCCATTGGATAATAAAAACCCCAATTCTTTATATTAAATGTATACTTGGGTAAGTACTTGTATTTAAAAAAAATAGACTTTTTAAAATGCTTTAAAGTACTTTCTAGATTATTTTGGTATATAAGTTACCTAATAACTATTATCCATTGGATAATAGAAATTAGGGGAATTATTACCCAATGGGTAAAAGGGTTAATCTTTCAAAGTACCATTGGGATTATTAAATTAATCTTTTTCTTAAGCCCATGTGACAAAGTATTTACTATTTTATTAGAAAATGTACTTAGTACTAAGATTCTTGTTGTACCCTTGTTTGTTTTATATTAGGGAGTTGTTCTTCCTATTATACATGAGTACATGTGTATATATTATACTAGTACATGGGAGACTTAAATATTGCCTTAAGTACCATGTGTCTATTTATTAGTTTATTGAGAAAATCTAGCCTTTTCAAATCCTTTGATCTTTTGGCACAAAAGTACCCATTAGTTTAATTGTATTCTTACATATATATGTATATATGCTAGTACGTGAGAGAGAGAGAAAGAGGAGAGAGGGAGAGAGAAGCCGAGAGAGAGAGGGAGAGAGAGTGAGCCGAGAGGGAGAGGGAGAGGGAGAGGAGAGAGAAAGGGAGAGAAAGAAGAGATTCGACTTGTACCTTGGCATTGATCTTCTTTGTACCCCAAATCTTTGGTGGTTTACTCTTTCTAGCCAAATCTTAACCCCATTGTCCTCTTTGTACATTTCTCAATTTCTTTAACCCTAAGAATCTTGTACCAATCTCTTTTCAACCACAAATTTGTTCAAGAATCAAATCTAAGGACAACCCTAGCCATGCAAGCCTAGTTTTTAGCCATTGATCTTCCATGTGAACATGATTTTATGGAATAAAAAAATTAGTTGTAGAGAGAGAGAGAGGGGCCAGCCAAGAGGGAGAGGGAGGGAGCCTTTGCCTATAAATAGTTGCCTATAAATAGAAGGCCATTCCATGCTTTGAACTCACACCTTCAAACTTGCTCTTCCTTCTCTCTAGAATTCCAAGAGTTCTTAGTTCAAAGTTCTAGTTTTTCTTGAGTTCTTGAGAGTTCTTGAGCAGTACCACCAAACCACTTCCAAAACCACTTCTAAATCTTTAAATTAGCTTAGTTAAAGTTAGTGAGTTGTTTCTAGGAAGAGAAAAGATCATCTCTCTTCTTTTCAAAGCAAACCAGAGCCGTTACGCCGCCAAAACTCAAAACCGACGACCGATTTACCGTAGCCGACTACTGCCAAGAAGAAAGGTAGAAATCCTAGTCCATCAACTCTATATATTGTATAAAAATGTATGTTGAAGAATAGAACATCATTAGGAAGTTACTTTGATCAATTCTTTCTAAAGTAGATAAGGTTATCTTTTGCTTAAAAGCTGGAAATGCATGAATTATGTTTTCTCATGGTGATTCAAGCATGCTATGTAGTTTGGAGTTGGATGATCTTGATAGATTAATTTCGAGTTCTTGATAAATGCTTGTTTATGTAGAAAATCCTACCGCGGAGTCTTGTATGAAAACAAGACACTAAAATCGAGGAAAGTAGAAACATGACACCTAGGGTGTGTTTGAAAAGGATGGAATGTTTTGAAACCGCAATGTGGCCGGACTTGCCCATTGTGTGAGGTGTGTGTGTGTTCTAATGGGAATCTGGAGCGGCGGAACCATTGTGAGGGTGTGTGCATTCCCATGGGAACTCGGAGCGGTGGAACCATGATGAGGTATGGCTTGATTATCCGCGGAGAGGAGCCAATGCAATTGTGTGCCAATGGGAACCCGGAGCGGCTGAACCATTGTGCGGATACTTGGGAACCTGGAGTGGCGGAACTGAGGTTGGGTGAGTAGCTTGGTTATCCGCGGTACGGAGCCAATGCAAATGATTTTTAAAAGTTGATTTGTAAAGTGGAAAATGGTGACACGGTCTACGATGAGTCGCGTAAGAGAAACACTAAAATTTTGGACACCAACGATAGTTGAATATCGAATATGGATGTGTCATTGTTACTGTCTGTTGTATATGATTTCTTGTTTTAAGTTATGGGTTAGCGGGTATGGGATTGTTCTGCGGAGCTTCGTAGCTCATGGTGTTACCCTTGGTGACCCTGACATATTATATCGGTGGCGACGCTGGTATAATGTGTCAGACTTTGTAGATGAACAGGGTAAGTTGTACACCTTGGAGGCGTTCGGAGCCGAGGAGCTGGCTAGGATGGATAAGCAAGAGGAGCTGTAGTTAGGAAACCCTAGTTTTCCTCCCTTTTGTAATATTGAACTCTTGTGGGAGTTTTGTTGTAATAACGAGCCAGACTCCAGTTGATTTTATCAATAAAATGTCTATTTAACGTACCCAGAATTCGGGGCATTACAATACTTGATTGATAACTATTGTTGTACGCGAATTCGGCTATTGGTAGATGGTCTTCCCAATTACCCCGCAAATCAATAACGCAAGCCTGAAGCATATCTTCAAAAATCTGAATTGTTCGCTCGGATTGACCATCGGTCTGTGGGTGAAAGGCAGTGCTAAACAAGAGGTTGTGCCCAAAGTGGCTTGCAAACTTTGCCAAAAACGTGCGGTAAATCTCCGATCTCGATCAGACACAGCAGATACGGGAATCCTGTGAAGTCGAATAATCTCCCGAATATAAAAACAACTAAGTGTTTCCACGGAATCGGTAACATGAATAGGTATAAAGTGAGTGGTCTTGGTCAAACGGTCCACGATAACCCAGATAGCATCATGCCCCATCGGCAACCTCGGCAAACCCGTAACAAAATCCATCATCATATTTTCTCATTTCCACTCGGCCACTGGTAATGGTTGTAGTTCTCCCGCGGGTCGTTGATATTCGGCTTTTACTCGTTGGCATGTTAGACACTTTGACACAAAGATTACAACATCTTTCTTCATTCCGGGCCATAAAAATTGCCTACGCAAGTTATGATACATTTTCGTTCCTCCCGGATGAACGGCTAACAATGAATGGTGAAACTCTCATAGGATTTTTTCCTGACAAAACGGGTACGAATAACTTCTCTTGATAACGTAAACTTCGGTTGGCATGAATCATCCACCCATCTCGAGCATTCCTGCTAAGGAATTTGGTACGAAATTCCTACGCTTCTTCATCGGGTTGTTGAGCCTCATCTACCCGTGTCAATAAAGCCGATTGAATGGTAAGGTTGCACAATGTAACTCTTGCTTGAACTTCCTCGAAGTGCGAAGCATAATGGCCTAAATCGTTCACCATCTTCCACTCTTGTATGGCTAGGCTCGCTAAGTGTATCAGTTTTCTACTCTACGCATCCACCATAACGTTCGCCTTACCCAGATGATAATGTAATTCGAAATCATAATCTTCTAAGTGTTCCATCCAACGACATTAGGCTCATATGACCGGAAAAGACTTCAAACTTCTCACCATAAAGGTAGTGATGCCAACTCTTCAAAGCAAAAACGATGGCCGCAAGTTCTAAGTCGTCAGTAGGATAGTTTCGCTCGTGAGTTTTTAATTGTCTCGATCCATACACTACCACTCATCCCACTTGCATCAATATGCACCCCAATCCTTCCTTAGACACATCACGGTATATGGAGTAGCCAACCCCACGTTCGGGCACGATAAAGACTTGTGTAGTGGATAACCTCCTCTTCCATTACTCAAAAGCCGCCTCACATGAGTCACTCCAAATGAAACGAGTTCCCTTACGCATTAGTCTAGTCATCGGTGCCGCTAGATGAGAAATTCGAGAACAAAATGGCGATAGTACCCAGCCAACCTTAAGAAGCTTTGGATTTCAAACACGTTCTTCGGTCGCTGCCAGTTCATAATGGACTCCATCTTTCCCGGATCGACAGATACCCCTCCTTCCGAAACTACGTGACCTAGAAATTTGACCTCAGGTAACCAAAACTCGCACTTACTAAGCTTGGCATATAAATGGTGTTCCCTTAAGAGTTCAAGAACGATTGCAAGATGAATTTGGTGTTCTTCCTCCGTGGATGAATAGATAAGAATGTTGTCGACGAATATAACCACAAAGTGATCGAGATACGCACGGAAGATACGGTTCATGAGATCCATAAAAGTAACTGGAGCATTAGTCAAACCGAATGGCATCACAACGAATTCATAATGACCATAGCGAGTACGAAAGGCAGTTTTGGGAATATCCTCTCTACGAACTCTTAATTGATGATAACCGGATCTCAAATCGATTTAGGAAAAGCAAGTGGCACCTCGGAATTGATCAAATAAGTCATCGATTCTCAGCATGGGATATTTATTCTTAACAGTTACGCGGTTGAGCTTACGATAGTCGATACATAAACTAAGTGAACCATCCTTCTTTTGGGCAAATAAAGCCGGTGCTCCCCACATTGAAGTGCTAGGACAAATAAACCCCAAATTTCCTAACTCCTGTAATTGAACTTTCAATTCTCTAAGTTCAGCGGGTGCAAAACAGGAGGGATTGATATAGGAGCAATGCTTGGAAGCAAGTCCATTGTGAACTCAATTTCTCTCTCGGGAGGCAAACCGGGTAACTCTTCTAGAAATACATCAGAAAACTCGCAAACCACTGAAGGTAACTCCCCATGCGTAGACATATCCTCATCTAATGTCAAGCTCGCCAACAAAGCATAAATCGACTCTCTTTCCCGAGACCCACATAAATACGGTTCTAACGGTTCTTGACGTAATTTGAAACAAACACCCTCAAGCGGACATATGCGAACACGATGCTTGAAACAATCGATCATAGCATGGAATGTAGACAACCAATCCAACCGCAAAATGAGGTCGAACCCTGATATGTCTAGCATGATGAAGTCAAAGACGAAGCAATGGTCACAAATAACGAGCTCACAACCTTTACAGATATGACTTAGAGGTGACTTTCCCCCTAATGGTGTCTCGACGATGAAAGGTGAACTAAGATTCTCAGTGTCCAACTCCAATGCAAACACAAATGATGCAGCAATGAAAGAATGCAATGCTCCATAATCAAAGAGTACTTTAGCGAAAGAGTTGAATAAAAGGAAAGTACCCCTCACAACAGATGCCTCTGGAACTTGAGAAATAGAAGGTGAAGCATTGGTGTTGATGTTGAAAACATGGCCCTGGGTACCCGACCCTGCACAAAACCTCCTCATTGACCGGAACCTTGAGAAGGTGCGGACGAACTCGCTCCCCGGTCAACCCCAGAACTTTGAACTGATGATGTCTGACGGAAATGGGATTGCTGATGCCTATGAGCACCTTTGAAAGACTATTGGCCGACACCACGCCCTGCCCGTGGCCGCTATACCGAGCCCGACTCACTACGCGCTCTCACCCCTTAAGGGCAATTCCAAGGAAGATGATTTGTCTTACCACAATTATAGCACGCCTTAAAAAGCTGAGGACACTGAGTATGGATGTGCCCGGGTTGGTTACACCTATAACACACGATCGGAGGTCTAAATGAGGCACCCCGAGTTCCTAAAAAAGTAGGCACCCTAAAGTTGGATTGATTAAATGGTTGTTGAGAT
Source organism: Rhododendron kiyosumense (assembly GCA_019656275.1). Lineage (NCBI taxonomy): Eukaryota > Viridiplantae > Streptophyta > Magnoliopsida > Ericales > Ericaceae > Rhododendron > Rhododendron kiyosumense. The sequence goes on from BPLS01000547.1 coordinate 1,944,594, forward strand.
GGTTCCCTCTATCTCTTCCGTCCTTGACTCCTAAAACTACCCAAAGAAGAACTTAAACTTCCCACTGGTTGCCTTGGTTCCCAAGCCCTTGCATTTCGTTGAGCTTCCTTTGGTATTTCGATACTCCTTACACATTCCACAACTTCAGAGAACTTCATCTTACACTGGACCACCACCATTCTTCTCACCGTGTTGTGCAGCCTTTTCTCAAATCGTTGACACTTTCTCTCCTCTGTTGTCACCAATTCCGGAGCAAAACGAGACAAAGACTGAAACTTCTGCACGTACTTTGAAATGGTCATATTACCCTGCTCTAGTTTCTCAAATTGATTGCTCAAGTTTTCACGTGAAGTTTCCGGAAAGTATTGCTCCTCAAAGAGCGCCTCAAAGTCAGCCCATGTCAAATTCTCAACATCTGGTTCTTTTGCCTGAGCCGCGGTCCTTACTGCCCTCCTCGCATCCTTCCTACTTTCCAGGATAGATTCCCACCAATCGCTGGCCTCCCTAACTAGTTGAACGGCCACAATACCTACTTTGATGTTGTCTTTGGTGATATTGAGAGCTCTAAAAAGTTTGCGGATTTGAGCTAGCCAGTGGTTGGCTGCCAAAGGGTTACTACTAGTCCCGTTGAACATCAGAGGATTCCTACGGCTAAACTCCCTCATTGCCACCATGGCTTGATCTTCGATGTTCTCCCTAGGAGCTTCGTTTAACAGATTTGTAGCCGTAAGTGCTGCGACGAGGTCCCCAGGAAATTGATTTTGATTGGGTGGTATTCCTGCACCCTGACTGACCCCAGCCCCTGAATTCCCACCTGGGTTCTCCCCAAGTTGGCTAACCTCAACCTCAGGAAGTACCCCACGACCACGACCACGGTCACCCAAGTTTTCGGCCACACTATCTATCACACATCTTCGGAGGCATCTTACTACATGGCATAAGAAAAGAAAACTATTAACCACAATATTATTACCATGAGGTCAAGCCCCAACTTCCCAACACGGGTTAACAACAGCTCTACACCACTTTACTATATTAAGAATGCAATGCCATGTAGTCACATGAAGGATAGTCACATAAGCATGCACAAGTTGTGTTAAAAAGGCGCAACATTTTGAACCCATGAGACGAAACGCCTCCCCACGGTCTCTTGGTGTTCTAAACCTATGCTCTGATACCAAGTTGTCACACCCTCGATTTCGAATATAAATATAAAGGGATTTTCATACATAAAACCTCATAATAATTTGTACAATACCCCAAAATAGTCGACATTTCCATTTCCCCAATTACACTCCCAAGTCAAAAGCATTTCCAAATAATACATCATTGGCTCAACGGCCCCAAAACCAACAAAAGTATCAAGTGTTCAAGAGTTAAGGTTTACAATATCCTCATATCAAAGTAATAACAAATGGAGTTACAAATACATCTTCCAAAAAGTGATTTACGAAGATGACTAAGTAACTTCTTCAAATTAGATTTCAAAACCATGTCCATGCCTAAGCACTCCAAGCATGCAACTACTACCCTAGGTTAGTACCTGAATTGATGTAAGGTTTGAGCTACACTAGCCAAGTAGAAAGCTCTAATCTAACAATGTATGCATATGAAATGTGAGAACGGTCATAAGATGAACAATGGCCACAACATCCAATTGAAGGGCAACAATAACAATCCAATTCCAACCTTTCGTTTCAAAACCAATCATGCGTCTCACTGAACAAACTTTGGAAGCACATATGTCAAGACTTATCTCGTACATGTGTCATGAGCCGAATCTCCTACTGGGCCAGTTAAAGGACCCCAATTTCCTCTGCTAGGCACTTTACCCATCGGGATGTCCTGAAGTATCAAATACGAGCATATAGTTCCTACTACGCCAATTAAAGGACCCCAATGTCCTCTACCAAGCACTTTACCCATCGGGATGTCCTGAAGTATCAAATACGAGCATATAGCTCATATTAGGCCAATTAAAGGACCCCAATGTCCTCTGCTAGGCACTTTACCCATTGTGATGTCCTAAAGTATTCTTGTCATGTCCGTAAAGTTTCAAAATCCTTTTTTCGACAAGTTTGTACCATTCAAATCCAACAATGATATACAAAATGATTTTCATAAATTCACATCTAATTAAGCATTAAAAACCATGGATACGTTCAATAAAGTCGCTAGATATGGGTGATCATGTTAGGGACCATTTGGGAAGTGTTCGGAGTGGATTAGAAGTGACCGAAACCCAAAATAGTGGAGGAATCAAAATCAGCAAAACTGTCCAAATACATGGTGTTATCGATACCCTTGAGGAATCGTATCGATAACAATGGGTTGAGATCAGTCAAAACATAATGTTATCAATACCATGAAGGAAGGTATCGATAACAGTAGGGTCATTGTCATTCCAGACGCAAAGGTAGCAATAACTAGGACAATGGGTATTGATAATAAGTAAATTTCTGGGTTTTGAAACACAAAGGTATCGATAAGAATACCAAGGGTATCGATAACAGTTCACTTCAAGCAGATTTTTTTGCAGAATTTCATGGGTTTAACAACAACAACAACCACTACAACATCAACAACGATCAATGGCAAGAATCAAGCTATAGGAAACAACTCATAAACATATATTGAAAGTTAGAACTCCTTACGTCAAGATTGAAGAACGAAATCAAAGGACTCTCTAAGCCCTAGCTCCAAATCTTGAAATCGGATGGGATACGCCTCTACCGAGTTCAAACTAGTGAAATACGGGCCACAATACGTGTAGGAGTGAAGGATTAGAGGTTGGTTTAAGACTTGAGTGGGTTTTGGGTGATTTGAGTGGAGTTTCAATGAGAGCAAGAGAGGGAGAGAGGGACGGAGGGTGAAAGAGAGGGGGGTGTGTGCGATACTGTCACACCCTCCTATTTATACACACAAATCCACAAATTACCCTTGCACCCTTTTCATAATCAATTCTACCACTTTAGCCTCAAATCACATAAACACCATTATTTCACTTTTCTGTCCCAATAATCATGCATTTTATAAAATTATAATATTGATAAAATAAGTACGAGTCTCTACACTCTACCCCTCCTTAAAAAAATTTCGTCCTCTAAATTTAAAATAACCATGTTCAACTAAGTCATGCACCACATAGATATGCAACATGTGTAATCATCAATATTATGCGACATTTTAAACATTAAACACTCACAATGATTCATTCCAGAAATAGGTGCGGATACTTCTCCCTAATCTCGTCTTCTCATTCGCAAGTCAATTCCTTGCTACCCTGACTTTTCCATAATACTCGCACTAGTGGTATCGTCTTACCTCTCAACACTTGATCATGCGTATCCAGGATACGTATCGACTCTTCCCTGTATGATGCGTCGGCTTCCAATTCGAATTCAGACCATTCTAACACATGAGACGTATCGGATTCGTACTTCCTCAATATAGATACGTGAAACACATCGTGCACAATCGATAATCTCGGTGGCAAAGCCAAATGGTACGCAACCTCCCCAATTTTCTCGATGATGTCAAATGGACCGATATAATGCGGTGAAAGGTTTCCCTTCTTCCCGAAACATGACAAGCCTCGACTTGGCAAAACTTTGAGAAACACATGATCTCCCACTTCGAATGATAATGGGCGACGACGACGGTCGGCATAGCTCTTTTGCCGGCTTTAAGCAGTTACCAACCTTTAAAGAATCACCTTGACTCATTCGGTTGTTCTCTCTTGAGCCTCTAAAAGTCATTGGCGAATCGTTCTCATACTCTCGGTAGTTTCTTTGATAATGTCCAGCCCCACTAACGTAGCCTCTCCCAATTGGGTCCAACACATGGGTGATTAACACGGTCTCCCATACAAGGTTACATATGGTGCCATCTTGATACTTGATTGATAGCTATTGTTGTACGCGAATTCGACTAATGGTAGATAGTCTTCCCAATTACCCCGGAAATCCATAACGCAAGCCCGAAGCATATCTTACAAAATCTGAATTGTTCGCTCGGATTAACCATCGGTCTATGGGTGATAGGCAGTGCTAAACAAGAGGTTTGTGCCAAAAGTGGCTTGCAAACTTTGCCAAAAACGTGCGGTAAATCTTAGATCTCGATCAGACACAATAGATACGGGAATCCAGTGAAGTCGAATAATCTCTCGAATATAGAAACGACTAAGTGTTTCCACGGAATCGGTAACAAGGATAGGTATAAAGTGAGCGGTCTTGGTCAAACGGTCCACGATAACCCAAAGAGCATCATGCCCCCTCGGCGACCTCGGCAAACCAGTAACAAAATCCATCGTCACAATTTTCCATTTCCACTCGGCCACCAGTAACAGTTGTAGTTCTCCCACGGCTCGTTGATGTTCGGCTTTTACTTGTTGGCATGTTAGACACTTCGACACAAAGATTACATCTTTCTTCATTTTGAGCCACCAAAATTGCCTACGCAAGTCGTGATACATTTTTGTTCCTCCCGGATGAATGGCTAACGGTGCATGGTGAAACTCTCATAGGATTTCTTCCCGACACGAAACGGGTACGAATAACTTCTCATGATAACGTAAACTTCGGTTCGCATGAATCATCCAACCATCTCGAGCATTCCTGCTAAGGAATTTGGTATGAAATTCCTCCGCTTCTTCATCGTGTTGTTGAGCCTCAATTACTCGTGTCAATAAAGCCCATTGCACGGTGAGGTTGCACAATGTAACTCCTGCTTGAACTTCTTCGAAGTGCGAAGCATAATGGCCTAAATCGTTCACCATCTTCCACTCATGTATGGCTAGGCTCGCTAAGTGTATCGGTTTTCTACTCAACACATCCACCACAACGTTCACCTTACCCAAATGATAATGCAATTCAAAATCATAATCTTCTAAGTGTTCCATCCAACGACGTTGATGCAAGTTGAGTTCCTTTTGGGATAAGAGGTAATTTAGGCTCTTATGATCGGAAAAGACTTCAAATTTCTCACCGTAAAGGTAGTGACGCCAACTCTTCAAAGCAAAAACGATGGCCACTAGTTCTAAGTCGTGAGTAGGATAGTTTCGCTCGTGAGTTTTTAATTCCACTTGCATCAATACACACCCCAATCCTTCCTTAGACACATCACAGTATACGAAGTAGCCAACCCCATGTTCAGGCACAATTAAGACTGGTGCAGTGGTTAACCTCCTCTTCAATTCCTCAAAAGCCGCCTCACATGAGTCACTCCAAATGAAACGAGTCCACTTACGCATTAGTCTAGTCATCGGTGCCGCTAGACAAGAAAAGTCGAGAACAAAACGGCAATAGTACCCAGCCAACCCTAAGAAGCTTCGGATTTCAAACAGGTTCTTCGGTCGCTGCAAGTTTATAATGGACTCTATCTTTCCCAGATCGACAGATACCCCTCCTTTCGAAACTATGTGACTTAGAAATTTGACCTCAGGTAACCAATACTCGCTCTTACTAAGCTTGGCAGATAAACAGTGTTCCCTCAAGAGTTCAAGAACGATGGCAAGATGAATTTGGTGTTTTTTCTCCCTGGAAGAATAGATAAGAATGTCGTCGACAAACACAACCACAAAGTGATCGAGATACGCACGGAAGATACGGTTCATGAGATCCATAAAAGTAGCTGGAGCGTTAGTCAAACTGAATGGCATCACAATGAATTCATAATGACCATAGCGAGTACAGAAGGCGGTTTTGGGAATATCCTTTCTACGAATCCATAATTGATGATAACCGAATCTCAAATCAATTTTGGAAAAGCAAGTGGCACCTCGGAATTGATCAAATAAGTCATCGATTCTCGGCATGGGATATTTATTCTTAACAGTTACGCGGTTGAGCTTACGATAGTCGATCCATAAACGGAGTGAACCGTCCTTCTTTTGGGCAAATAAAGCCGGTGCTCCCCACAGTGAAGTGCTAGGACGAATAAACCCCAAATTTTCTATCTCCTGTAATTGAACTTAACTCTCTATGTTCGGCGGGTGCAAAACGATAAGGAGAGATTGATATAGGAGCGGTGCCTAGAAGCATGTCTATCGTGAACTCAATTTCTCTCTCGGGAGGCAAACCGGGTAACTCTTCCAGAAATACATCGGGAAACTCGCGAACCACTAAAGGTAACTCCCAACACGTAGACATATCCTCATCTAACGTCAAGCTCGGCAACAAATCATAAATCGACTCTCTTTCTCGAGACCCACACAAATACGGTTCTCAACGTTCCCCATGGAATTCGAAACAAACACCCTCAAGTGGACATATGCGAACACGACGCTTGAAACAATCGATTGTAGCGTGGAATGTAGACAACCAATCCATCGCCAAAATGAGGTCGAATCCTGACATGTCTAGCACAATGAAGTCAAAGATGAAGCAATGGTCTCAAATAATGAGCTCACAACCATTACAGATACGATTTTGAGGTGACTTTCCCCCTAATGGTGTCTCGACAATCAAAGGAGAACTAAGATTCTCAGTGTCCAACTCCAATGCACACACAAATGATGCAGCAATGAAAGAATGCGATGCTGCAGAATCAAAGAGTACTCTAGCAAAAGAGTTGAATAAAAGTGTTAGGGCCATAGCCACGGTTTTTCTATGTTGGCAAATTCTACGACAAAACACACTTTTATTTGTATGCCCTTTTATCGAGTTGTATTTTATTTTTATTTCTAGAGTGTCTGTTTAGGAAGTGGAAGGAAATCAATAATATGTAATTGAGAGATTGAGTATTTTAGGTGGAAGAAAATCAAGGAAGATTGGCAATCAAGGGCTTCAATATTTAGCACTTCGAAAGGAAAGAAAAATCAAGGAAATCCTGTATTCGGTATATGGAAACTTCACGGAATATACAAGTTGAAAATCAAGGATAAATTAAGTAGCCTATTTATATAAAAGGTGTGAGATGCTTTCATCCGTCAGTAGAACAAAAGAAATTAAAAAAAAAGGAGGCAGCCACTGTAACGACCCTGATTTTCGGTCGTTAAAAATTTCGTTAAATATTTGAATTTTATTTTAATTTCCTTGTAGTTTGTCATAATTACATTTTTGCCCCTTGAAAAATTATTTCTTGACGCTTTAGTCCGCTTAGCAAGCCTAACTAGCTTTTAACCATCCGGTTGGAGAAACTAAGATAGGAAGCTACCTGGTTACTTTTATCTAACCGCAAATTGACCGTTTTGCCCCCCTTGAACCTTTTGAACTTTTTGAACCCTAGACTAAGAATTTAATATTCTTTTCCATTTAATTATTTTGGTTTTAATCTTTGTCCATTGGACAATAAATGTTAGGGAAATTATTATCCATTGGATAATAGAACCCCATTTGTTTATATTAAATGTCTACTTGGTTAAAAGTACTATGAATAGTAAAAAGTAACTTTTTGATTACTTTAAAGTACCTTTTTGGATTATTTTATTATATAATCTCCCTAGCAACTATTATCCATTGGATAATAAAAGTTAGGGTGGTTATTATCCATTGGGTAAAAGGTTAAATCTTTCAACCTAGTACATGGGTTGATTAATTTAATATTTTCTTTTAACCCCATATGCCAAAGTACCCATTATTTTAATATAAAAGTACTTAATACCAAGATTTCCCAAAGTACCCTTATTTATGATTTGTTAGGGTTTTGATACATAAGTACTTATGTATATATTACTCTAGTACTTGGTTATTTTTATTGGTTATGAACCCATGTGCCTATTGATTTGTTTTAATGGGAAAATCTAGTCTTTTAAAATCTCCTTTGATCTCTTGGTACAAAAGTACCATTTGTTTATTGTTTCTTACACATGCATATATTTATATATATGTACTTGAGAGAGAGAGAGAGAGAGAGGCCGGAGAGAGGAGAGAGAGGCCAGAGAGAGAGAGAGAGAGAGAGAGAGAGAGAGAGGAAGGAAGGAGGGAAGAAATAAGAAAGGAGATTTGGTTGTATCTTGGCCTTAATTTTTGTTGTACTTCAAATCCATGAGATTCATATTCTTCCAAAGCAAATCTTAACATCCATTGTACTCTTGTATACACCTTGCAATAGTTTGAACCCTTAGATCTTGTACCAATATCTTTCTTGCCCACCAAGGATCAATCCTAGCCATTCAATTGATCCAAGATCAATCTTGGTACAAAAGTAGCCATGCAAACCTAGGATTTTCCCTTGATTTGTGCTTAAAAGTTGGATTTGATTTGATGTACTTCTTTGAACACCTTGTAACTTCTTGACCCTTTGATCATGTACCATTACAATCTCAACCATCCATTTAATTCAAGAATCCAATCTAAGGACACCATAGCCATGCAACCCTAGGATTCTTGCCTTTGATCTTCCATGATCTCTTGCCAAGTGTCAAGGTGAGACTTAGAGAGAGAGAGAGAAGAGGGCCAAGCTCTTGCCTATAAATAGAAGGCCATTCTCATGCTTTGAACTCACACCTCAAGCAATAGCTCTTCCTTCTCTCTAGAAACCATTTTCTGTTTTTCTGGGCAGCCACTGTCCCGTCGGAAATCCCCCATTTTCTCCTTCTTAGAGTAGTTTTTAGGATCAACTTTCTTCTGGAAAGTTGTAGAGCACTTCGAAACCTTGAAGTTAGGCTCAAGAATCACCCCAATTGGTTAAGAAATGACCCAGATATTGTCATCCGAAGTTCAGTAAAATTTCTGGATTTCTATTTCTAGACAGCTTACTGTCCTTTGCTTTTCCCCCATTTTTCTCCAACCTAAGTTCGTTTCTAGGATTAACTTTCTTCACGAGAGTTGTAGAGGGTTTCGAGATCTTTGATTTCAACCCAAGAACGACTCTATTCGGCCAAAGATTGACCGAGTTACTGCCGTCCGAAGTTCGGTCCAGATTCGAGAGAAATTTCCACCTAGCTTATTCGGCCCCGACTAGTTTCGGATCAAGGTAGGATATTCTTACCCTATCCCTATGTATATGTAAGATCACGTTATCTTCCATTTCAAAGTAAGTTATCTTTATTTACTTTTCATCTCAAGTATTTGTATTTTGATCTTTAAGATGAATTGCTTGTATTACTTGTGGCGTTATGATTTAAGCGTTGAATTGAGCATGTTAAATATAGAGTTGGATGATCTTGTTGAATGATTTGTTGTTGCGTATGTGATATGTCCTACCACGGAGTCTTTGCATGTAACGAGACACCTCTATCGAGAAAGTTAGTGACATGACACCTAGGGTGTGTTTGAAAAGGTTGAAATGTTTTGAAAACCGCAATGTGGCCGGACTTGCCCATTGTGTGAGGTGTGTGTGTGTTCCAATGGGAAACCGGAGCAGCGGAACCATTGTGAGGGTGTGTGCCAATGGGAACCCGGAGCAGCGGAGCCATTGTGTGTTCCCATGGGAACCCGGAGTAGCGGAACCATGGTGAGGTATGGCTTGGTTATCCGCGGTACGGAGCCAATGTATTGTGTGCCAATGGGAACCCGGTGCGGCGGAACCATTGTGAGGATACTCGGGAACCCGGAACGGCGGAACCGAGGTTGGGTGTGTATGGCTTGGTTATCCGCGGTTCGGAGCCAATGCTAAAGATTTTTAAAAGGCTTGGTTATCCGCGGTACGGAGCCAATGCAAATGTTTTCGAAAGGTTATTTTGTAAGTGGAAAATGGAGACACGGTCTACGATGAGTCGCGTAGGAGAAATCGGGAAATCTTGGACACCAACGATAGACGATTAACGATGTGTGATTGTTAGTGTTGTTATAATTGTTTACCGTCGTAAGGTTGGTGGGTAAGGGTTTCCTATTGAGCGTTGTAGCTCACGGTGTTGCCTTTTTGGTGACCCTGACATATTATATCGGTGGCGATGCTGGTATAATGTGTCAGACCTTGTAGATGATCAAGATGGACCGTTCACTTGGAGGCGTCCGGAGCTGAGGAGCTGGCTAGGATGAAGAAGCAAGAGGAGCTGTAGTTAGGAAACCTTAGTTTCCTTTTTGTTGAATAAATGTACCCTTTGAAGTATTTTTGATGTAATAAACTCTCTTTATTATGTAATAAAATGCTTCATTAACGTACCCTGATTTTGGGGGCGTTACAGCCACGGCAGAGGGGTTTTAATCTTTTGAATCTTGGAGTACAATGGGATCGATGGATCATTGAGTGTACAAGACATCTTCAAGAGGTTTCAACATCTTCTTCAACTTATTTGAGAAAAGTCCTAAGGAGGATTCCTAGGCAAATTCAAGTCCTTCGGTGGATTTTTGAAAGGCAAATGGAAGGCTTGTGAATTCAAGGCAGCGGCGGTCAAGCATTCAGAGAGGTGTACGTGGATTCGGCAAGAGCGTCTAGGTTTAGGTTTGTGGAGTTCAAACTTATAGTAAGAGTTCTTGTAACCTCGTATTAGTAGTGCTTGATTCCTTCCCATGGTTTTTTCCCCTTTAGGGTTTTCCACGTATATCCTGGTATTATCTTTTGATTGCTTTTCGTTCCTGCATTTGGATTGATTGGTGGTTTATTTATTAAAGAATTCATACATAGCAAATATTTATTAAACTAGGCGATCTAGGATATTTTAATAAACGGTCCGACAAGTGGTATCAAAGCCTGGAAGTCATGGGTTCGAGTCGCGGGAGCATCATCGTGAGGGAGGGATTGTTGGGCCCGGAGTGCCCCCATGGATTTGGTTACACAATATCACTCCCTGCGACTGCTCTAAAAACAGACTTGCGGGTGCGATGTCGAATGCCATAAAAGACTTAATTGAAACCCTTCCTACCACCAATTGGTTTTAGGAGAGATGGTGGAAAAGCGGTCCGACAAAAAGGAAAGTACCCTCACAACAGATACCTCTAGAGCTTGAGAAACAGAAGGTGAAACATTGGTGTTGATGTTGAAAACACGCCTCTGGGTACCCTGACCTGCACAAAACCTCCTCCTTGACCGAAACCTTAAGAAGGTGCGGACGAACTCGCTCCCCGGTCAACCCCAGAACTCTGAACTGACGATGTCTGGCGGAAATGAGGCTGATGTTGCCTTTGAGCACCTCTGAAAGACTGTTGGCCGACACCAGGTCCGTATTTTAGCAAGTTAAGGTGGTCCTTATAGGAAGGGATATATATATATATATATATAACTAAAATTATATATAATACTATTATTTTTGTTATATATTTTATATTTTTATTAAAAAAAAATAGGCCTGAAATTCGGGTCGTTCCACGATGTAATCTTCCAGCCTTTTGCTCACCGCATTTCTCCCTTGATCTTGAGTACCGAGCTCTAGTTGACGTGGTTGTTGATTAAGAGTGAAGCGATGAAGGATGAACAAGGCGTTTTCAAATCTGTTCGTGGTAGTGAGAGGCCGTCTGCTTGGCTAGCTCGTGATGTACATCTCTGTTGCGCCGGGAAAATGGTGTAAATTTTCGACGTCCTTGTCCATGTAAAGGATGGCCTAGCGGGAAATTTTGAAAACATATCCTAATTATGCTTGTGGTTGATTTTTCTTTTTGTTAAACTTTAATGATGGAATCTAGAAGTGTGCAAACGTATAAATTTTGGAAGATTTTTGGAAAAGTTTCTAGTATGGATGAAAAATATTAGAGGGAGAAAGACTTCTGATTTTAATGTCTCTATTTTTTTTAAAAATTCGTGGTTTTGTTAATTGTGAATGTGAACTATGTTATTTTTGGTGTTGTTGGGGCTATGTGAAGTATGTGGTGGGCTATGTGAAGTGTGTGTGGTGAGACTATGTGAGCTGTCTATATGAACTATTTATTCTAGTGAGTGGTGAGGCTACATAAACTGTGCTATGGGATATGTGAATATAATATGTAAACTATGTATTTAAGTATGTGTTGAGACTATGTGAATTGTGTGTTTTAGTATATGTTGGGGCTATGTGAACTGTGTAATGGGCTATAAAATCCCGAAAATTTTTTAAAATTAGAATAATAGGAATATACATATGTGTGTGTATAAATTTTTTATTTAAACTATGATTTAAACTAGAAAAACTTCCCACTTATTTCTCCCCCTATCTCTATCTTTTCACTTCCCACTCTCCTTGTATCTCTCAACCTCATCCTCAATTTTAACGTTACATTATCTCTCTCTCTCTCTCTCTCTCTCTATATATATATATATATATTTCTCCTAAAGGAAAACACGTAACACATCTCTCTCACCATCTCTCTATCTCTCTTGGTTCTCTCTATCTCTCCCTCTTTCTCTATCACTCTCTCCTTAATTATATACCTCTCTCCCACCATTGGTAAGTTCCTCTATCTTCCTTGAGGTATACTTTTCGTTAACTCACGATGGGTATTTACATTTCACAAATTTTCTCTCGGTGTCATAATCGTTCAACGTTATCATTCTTATCTTTGCACATGGTTTGACGGAGGAAATGTAGGACTTCCAAAACCTAACTTTTACTAGGGTTTACTGCTTAAGTGTTTTGTGTATTACTTAGATCATACAGAGAAGTGGAAGATGATTGATTAGTAGATATATAGTAGGCTTTGAATGGATAATGAGTCGTTGGTATGTGGGAGTTCGAAATGACGAGAAACGGTTAGTTTGCACGTTATTCTGTTTTTATAAATTTCGGATTTTCTAAGCCGGTTCTGAGGAAACTTAAAATATGAAAGTTGTAACTCTCAAAAAATTAAGTTTGGAGGTCAATAGAATTAGTTATGAATTTTTTAAATTGTTGTCTTAGTGCAGTTTTGAGACAAATTAGCGAAACAACTTCAAGCCTATTTTTACCCAATTAGATGATGGATTTGGATTTCGAGTAAAACATTGATTTTCAAAAGTGACTGTACTGTGCAGAGTTTAGGCAGCTTACTATTCTGACTGAAAACTTAGTTAATCCCATTTAAATTTAAAATTAGACTTTAGGTGAAACACAAAAGTTGTTCCTAACGTAATAAATTATGCTTATGTAGAATATTGTGATTTTTGGAGTTAGTTGCTAATTAATAGAAATTGAACGTGAATGGATCATTTTTATGTCGTAAATTTTAGTAGTACTTGTGCTTTTAATATCCGTTGACATTCTTGGACTTGTGTGATTATTAGACCCACGTAATGCATGAATCCCATACTTTGACAGAGATGGCATATTGATTTATTAAATGAGATAATGAGTAAAATTGTGATCACATGGGTTGGAACATTTTTATCTGACTTGGGTCTTGAGCAAATCGCAAAATATACCCAAAGGTCATGAAGCTAGCCATGAGCCCAGGAGTTAGGCATGGTGGACGGGAGCCTAAAGGATCGTGTATTTGTGGATGGGAATCGGAGCCGGATAGCTTGATATATGGTTGGGATTGAGAAATTGAAAAGTGTGAGGTGTTGTATTGAAAAGTTTGATACTAGATGTTGGATCCATTGGATTGGTTGTGGGTTGCTAACCTTAGAAAATTAAGAATGAGACTGTTGAATTCACTGAACTATTGAATTAATGGATTAAGAGATTGACTTATCGTGTTGTTGTGCTATAAATTTTATTACTTGATGCATTAGTAAATCTTAGTAAAGGGGTGCCTTTTGGTGCCCTATTGAGATTATAACTCACTGTAATGAGGACAATACCCACCCTCCCCAAGCTCCAAAAACACACCACAACACAACCATCGCCATGGGAAAGAGAGACAAAGCTTGGGGTTTTCAGCTATGGAGGTCTAGAGAGAGAAAGGAAGCAAGTTTGTGCCAGAATGACGTGCTACACTCAAATTCGAGCTTCCAAACTTGAATACCAGCCTCAAGCATTCCAAACCCATCAACTAATCACCCGGAGGCAATCCAAAAATCTCTGTTCCAGTCGTCTTCTCTGTTTTTCCAAAAACCCGATGTTTGCATTTCAAGCTCGTTCAACCAAAAGCAAGGTAGATAAACCCTTAAACTTCCATCTCCTATTTATATTTAAGTGTTTTGAACCTTATTTTTGGTCTCTAGAAGGCCCCGTGCATCAAAACAAGTCGTTAGGAAATTTTGCAGTGAACCAGTCTTGAATTTGCGGCAACAATGTAAAACGTTACGGTGCTGCAAACTCTGACCAGTCAGACCTTGCAGCTGAAACTAGAAATTGACCTTGCGGCCGCATCCTTGGTTCAAACTGACCTTGTAGCAGCAAATTCAAACCTTGCGGTTCTAGTTTTGGAACTTTAGGGGTGTTCCGGAGGACCTCAGGCATAGTTTTTTTGTGCTATTTTGACCCTTGAACTTTGTTTTACTGATATTGAACTACTATAGCATGCAAGCCTATCATTATATGAGTTGATCTAATACTTGAACATTCAACTTAATCATTATACAACTTGAATTGATATCTAAACATGCAACTCTATCATTGTTCGAGTTGATTTGATAATTGAATACTGTTAAACTATTTATTTATTGGCTTTCATACCATCGTATCACATGTGAAGATGTCGTTACTTTTTGAATATAAGTTGTTTTGTCTGATTGTTGGACTTAGGTGCGGGTGGTTTACAATGAGAGAATTGGTAGACGATGTTTAAGTGAATGAAAATCTGATGAGGTGTGGAGATTGTGTGAGATCTATGGACACCTCCCCGAAGGGACATCACCACATAGTGATCATCGCTACACGTTTCATCTATATAAACCTAGAATCATGGATCTTCCCATGGCTTGAAATATCGCCACACGATAACGAATATCACTAAATACAGTCGCCACTTAGTTTAATGAAACTAAGAAAACAAGTAGAGATTTCGGGAACAGGATCCAAGAGTACAGTAAGGGGAAAGTGTTAGGCACCCCTCTCTGCCCTGTCACGAGACAAGCCCATAATCATTCAACATAGGATTAATAGTTATTTTATTTAATTCCATGCATAAACTATTTGTTAGCCTTTAAACAATTAGTAGGTGAGCCAGGACAGTAAGTAAACCACACGGGATAGAGAAAGGGATGCCATGCAGAAAATAACAAAAAATGACACAGAAATAAATGGTCCCAACAAATAGATCTGCCAGCTAGCGAATTGATTTTGCAGGCAGCAAATCTCACTGGTTCAATGTGCAGACCGGCTAATCGGATTCCTAGCTAGTGTTCTTCCTCACGCCAGAAAATAGAATTTAAAGAGACAGAAGAAAGCTCAGATTAAAGCGTAAATATAGAATTTAAATCAAACCATAAGCCTCTAGGCCTCACCACCTTGATCCCTCAGTAGCTTGATTGCTTCGTATTGAGGGTGATTGATTGGATTGCTTCTCGAAACCCTAAGAACTAGAATGGGTACTTCGGGGTTTGATCACTCGGATTGCGACTGCTCACGGGGAGTTAGGGTTTTTTGTAGAGGGGATATGAGAGATGATTCTACAGATCGAGTTTCGTAGTAGGAGATGGATGAATTGAATTATTAATTTCAGAACCCTAAGGGCCTCTTTATATAGGCAATGGGTGACTCACTTCGACCAATCAAATGGCGTGAATCAATAAGGTAATCTAGAGTGAATAAAACTCTATTCAGAAACCCTTTCGTAGACCCGAAGTAATGCTTTATGGCTGCTAGGGTTTGTGGTGGGATCAAATGATGCATGACCGGCAATGGTTCTGCTATTGTTAGGAATCTTTTAAAGTGCCGCACAGTACTTTTAAAGTGTCGCATGACACAGTAAAGTGCCTTGCAATGCTCTAAAGTGCCATGCGGATAAATCTGCACAACACACTGAACTTCACGGGGGTGCCCTAGGCACTCTTGAACTCGAATTTGAGCACGGTTCAAAGTGTTGGAAAGCTTGTTTAGCCGTCTTTCTAACTCAGTTGGTTTCACTAAAAGATGCATTATATAGCAAAATGTGTGCCCATTTTACTCTCAATGTGTCATGGAAAGAGCCTTTTTTATGAAGCATTTGCGTATTTCTCTTTTAAAATTGAACTAGGAGCCACCCTATATGTTTGAAAAGCGGTTTTGTTGAGGTTAGTGAAGGAGTGATGATCCAAGCCTTGAAGATATGTTTTTCCTTATTTCATCATCAGGGAGCCAATCGAGCCAAACTTAAAGACAATCTGAATGCCCAGATTGGGGTGTCCACAATATCGAGTAAAATTCAGCTTAAAACTTTATTTTGTATCAAAGTCTCCAAATACCTACAATCACAAGAAACACATTACTAAGAGCATCCACATGGTGATAAGCAAATGGGTGTGGATAAGCAAACTTAACAACAATGCTCAAAAAATACCCCACATTGTAATAAGCAAAGTTACAAGTCTTTAACAACTTTTACCAATAACCAAACTCAATAACAAAATTCAGATTTTTTGTAAACGAGTTCCAATCACACACCCGATCACACCAAATTATTCGTCTCAACAAGAAGATTCCAAAACTAAAAGGCCAGTCGCCATAAATCTCATCACGTGCCCTCACACGCCGAATGCGCCAATTCAAGTAAAGGCGCGTGATATCACGCACAGCCTCTTTAGGTGGGGCATGAGGGAACGTGAAAATGTTTCTGGCAAGCGGCTTTTCAATCTTGGAATCATCTCATTGAGATGAATAATTTGGTCTGGTTAGGTGCGTGATTGGAACTCATTTCTGATTGGGCAGATGTGCATTTTGTATTGTGGGGGGGTTTTTTTTTTTTGGTTAGGGATGCAAAAATAACCAATGTGGAGGTAAAGATTGTTAAGTTTGATTATGGACTAAATGGATAATCAAATGTTGACATGACATATTTTGGTTATTGGTTTTGATTATTACAATTGCGGATGTTCTAAGCTCCATGCAAAAATACAAATGGACTTAACAAGAATAAATTTGGAGGTGCTAATGTGAACATTTAGAAGCCTATCACTCACTGTTGTCTGTTGTGGTGGGGATGGAAGTATCTGTCGGAAGCAAAGCAATTCCTAAGGAAAATTAAATAGATACAACGTTGTTTGTTGTTATGGGGATGGAAGTATCTGCCGTGGTGGGGATGGAAGAATCTGCCCCTACAGTGTTTACCCACGGGAGTTGAAAAAAACAGTTTTTGAAAGGGTTTTTTTGGACTTAAAAAAATCCATACAGCTTCAACAAAAAGATGGCATCAAAAGTTGCTCTCCCTTTGTATATTAGAATAGATGAATTGGAGAAAAAATGTTAGAAGTAGATATACCCATTAATGATGAGGTTTTGTTAAATCTTTCAGGAGATTTTCTTGTCTTTTTGGGAGGGGCTTGTAATTCTTTATCCTGGGTTTAGAATTGAATGGAAAATGCTAAGTGAGAGACAAAATAGGGATTTTCTTGTTTCCGTCCTCTTTCTCTGGTGCAAGTACGAGAAAATGTTTGGAGATGGCAGTAGCGGTGGGTGAGAGTGTAGGGTTCATAGAAATTGTGGAATACGAGAGAGAGAGAGTGAGAGAGAGGTAGAGCATTTGGAGATGTGTCGTTTTGTCACTGGAAGGGATACCACATCAGCTGATATCCCCATTGTATAAAATACTTTCTCCTATGATATGATGCGTCACGACTTCAATTTTCAACATAAATATAAAGGATTTCCACAAATAAAGCCCTCACAATATTTGGTACGAAACCTAAAAGCTTACCATACTTTCATTCACATAATTATGCTTCCAAGTCCATTAGATTTTAAAATATTACATCGTCGGCTCAACGGCCCCAAATTAACATAAGTGTCAAGTCTCAAGAGAGTTAAGAGTTTACATATATTTCATAATCAAAGAATTATAACTTGAGTTACAAATATATTTTGCAAAAGAAATTTACAAGTATAAATAAGTAACTCCTTTGGTTAACTTTCAAAAAGGTGCATCCACATTCCAAGCACTCCAGGCATGCAAGCTACTATTTCGGGTTAGCAACTGAAAATGATGTAAGGTTTGAGGTACACTAGCCCAGTAGAAAAATCTACACAAACACTATATGCAAATGAGCAATAAAGAAGAACAAACGATAGAAACCCAATGATAATAGAGATAAACATAACTATCATGATCAATTATCCGACTATCGCCAATCCACCTTCTCATGCGGTACCACATTCTTTCTCATTTCTCCTTCATTCGTCGTCGAACCCTTTATCATGAAGTTTTTCTTTTTGATATCAAACAATTTAGAGAAAATTCAAGACCATTGTAGGCCGAGCTCCGCTGATTCGGGCTGAATACCGGAGTTCGTTGATTTGTGCCCAAATACCGAAAATCGTTGTTTCGCTCAAGAATACCAGAGGATTTCCATCAAAATCCTTTAATCAAAACCAAAATCCTTTCATTTACTTCATAAAACAATTACATGTCGTTAAGTGTAAGACTCTTATTTTCAATAAATAAAAATTCATTTAAATATTTGAATTTACTATTTTAATTACTTGGATTACTTTTAAATTTCCTTTTTAATTTCTAATAATCCGTCATAATTAGGTTTTGGTCCTTAAAAATTTTATTTCTTGACTAGAAGTCGTACATGACAAGTAGAGTTAAATTTTAACGAACTAGTTGGAGAAACCAAACTACCAATTCACATAGTTATAATTTCCTAACCCTGATGGATTTTTTTTACCATCTTTCAACCTTATGAACCCTTCCAACCCTATTGAACCTTTTGGACCTAGAGAGATAATTATTTTACCCATTGGATAATAATTGCTAGGGAAAATTTTATCCCTTGGGTAATATAAATAAGTCAAACCAAATACCATCTTTTTTTTCTTATAAAAGAAGCAAATATAGCCTAGTCAACTTCCTAGATTTTCTAAGTACACATATATGTTATATATAGATATATGTACTTTTTAGCTTATTATATTTTGACCGTATCTTCTCTAGATTGACACTTGAAGGCCTTACTTCTTCCTAGACCAGATCACATAGTACTTAAAGTGTGTGTGTGTGTATACACACACACACACTTGAAGGCCTTACTTCTTCCTAGACTAGATCATATAGTACTTAAAGTGTGTGTGTGTGTATAACACACACACACACATAGACTTAGTTATATACGTAGTACTAGTGAGAGATATGGAGAGTACATACAAACCTTATTCAACATTATTATCCTTCTATCCATTGGATAATAATTGTTAGGGAAATCTTTGTCCCTTGGACAATAAATATTAGGATTTTGCCAATAAATATATAGATTGACAAGTCATAGACCAAATCCCATGACCTTAGCCTTGTCATGCCTGCCACCCTTTTTCTATTAGGCCTAAATCTAGATTTCTAACCAAAGTCAATCTTCTTGATCTCCTATATACTTATATATGTATGAACATAGGTACATATGTACCTCATAGTCTTCTATAAAAATGCCTAAAGGACATATAGTCATTTCAAGACCTTATTCAAGTATATCTTCTCATTTACCTTCCTTACCCATTGAACAATAGTTTGTAGGGAAAATGTTACCGTTTGGAAAATAGAAAAGACTAGATTTGCCATAGACTTGAAGCCCTAAACCTAGATTGACCAAAGTTACTAGACTTTCTAAGCACACTTATATACTTATATATAGGTATATGTACCTTATAAAGTATTTTACTGGATTTCCTAGGTACATAAATAACTTCATATATAAGTACATGTACCTTATAAGTTATTTTTCCTAGATTTGCTAAGTACACCTATATATTTATATATAGGTATATGTACCTCATGGCCATTATTATAATTCTAAGGAATCCTAGACCATACTCATAAACTTTACCCGTTGGATAATAAATACTAGGAAAAATTTTATCCATTGGGTAATAAAAATAAGTCACCCACCAAAATCACTTCCCTATATTTTTTTTAGTACTTATATATAGATGTATGTACCTCATAGATTATTTTAAGCATGCCATCTTAGATTTTTCTACCAATTGAAGTTATATAGGTACCTTATACTAGTGAGAGATGGAGAGATATAGGAGAGATTTGGAGAGTACTTTTACATGATCTTCGTACATCCTTACAACCCACTTCTTTATACTTCTCCAAGTCAAATCTATCCACCATTGTCCTTATATATACATACTTAATAAACCAAATCTTTGAACCATCCATTCTTTCTTTCATCAAATCTCCCTAAAATTTATCCAAAGTACAAAATCTAATCTTTCATTGAAGGTTAGTTGTACACTACCCTTCAACCCAACCGCCAAGCCATGCTTTGATATGACAAACGAAGAAAAAAATCGAAGATAGGAGAGAGAGAGAGAGAGAGAGAGAGAGAGAGAGAGAGAGAGGGAACACTTGGCCTATAAATAGTAAGCTCATCTCAAGCTATTTTCACACCTTCACTCTTTGCTCTCACTTCTCTCTAGAATTTCTTAGTTCCAAAGTTCAAGTTTCTTTAAGTCTTTTGAAGTTCTTGAGAGCTACCACCAAACCACCTTCAAAAACCACCCCTAGATCTTTAAAGTAGCCTAGTGTAGTTAGCAAAGTTGTTTCTAGGAAGAGAAAATCCATCTCTCTTCCTTTCGAAGCATTTCGGAGCTGTTACGCCGCCGATTCGCAAAACCAACAACCGAATCTCAAAACCAATCAATCGCCTAGAAGAATGGTAGATTATCCTTACTATCTACTCTAAAAGTATACTTAGGATATCCCTAACTACTTCCTTTAAGAGTATAAAGTTGTATAATGTTTAAAAAGTTTGAAATGCATGAAAGATAGTTAGTAAATTCATTTTTGCTAAAGGATATATAAACATGTGGAATAAACTACCTTTAATCTAATGAACATATGTTGTTTTGAACTTCCCTCAAAGGAGAAAAGTACAGATTTTGAAAGATGAACGCTTTATTAGAAGTACTTGTATTTTGATTTTAGGATGGTTATGAGCATGCATACGTGAATTGTTTGTATTACTTGTTGTGTGATAAAGCATAAGTGGTTCTCACTCCAAAGGTGTAGAGAGATGAAAACAATTGGTGCTCTGGACAACACCAAAGTGCAACGGCTTCACGTGCCTCTACACCGGAACCCTAGTTCTTCGCCGGAACCCTAATCTGCAAAACAGACAAGGGGTGAGTGCACATTTGCCTCTCGTGGCAAAGGCCCTCCGATGCCTAAGTTAGTATCACGTACTAGTAATGAACCCTAATTATCAGTAGGAAAGAGATAACCAAATATTGCGTACCCTTTACCTCCAGGTTTACCTTGTATTTATAGTTTCACGGATGCTTGCTGCCCAAGCACTCCTGTTGCTTTAGGATTCATATCTCGTATAGGAAACCTAGTAGCCCACGGATTATCGTTCCCTTATCAGTATAATAGCTCAATCCTTTTGGGACTCTCAGTCCTTTTGGGACTCATTTTCCTACTCATCCGAATATCCCATTCACGTTGGGTGTCTTGCCTTGATCCTATATACTCGGGATCTCATTCCTTTACGGAATATTACTATTCTGGAGCCTTCTGGAGCATTCTTGCCGCGTCATGATTTAGGGCAACTTCTTCCCCTGTTCGGCTACCTCGTTGCCGAACAGTCCACATGGACCAATGACCTCACATGCAACTGGTCCATGTCGTTACATTTGGACAAATGACTTCACATGTCTTTTGTCCTTATCAGCCGAACAGACTGCCTGGGCCAATGACTTCTCATGTCACTGGCCCAAATCGCCGTCCATCGAACTAACCGGCGATAAACTTATCATGCCCACCACATGCTCCTGTACATCACATGTTCGGTGACTAATTGCACCTGTTCAGGAATACCTCCCTACAATTGCTCCCCAGCTTTATCCATTTGCCACTGTTCGGGGGCAATGGGTGAAGCTTTTTTTTTAGTAACAAACGTTCCAGACCAAACCCATCTAGTCCCGGGCAGTCACAGTATTAACACTCATCGATGCCCTTTGGCAGCTTAATCATTATACCATCCCAGGGTAATGACTCCACGTGGCACGTTTCGCGTGCCTCTCATTAATTTTGAACTGACGTTTTACTAAATGGTGTCAGCACGGTATCTGCTTTCCGTTACTTTAACTTGTAACGGTGTGAGAGGAGACGTTTCGTCTCCGTTTCTCACCCTTTATCCCCCTGAAAGGGTTCTTTTTGGGTTTCCACCCAAAACATTTCGAATCTAAGTTTTTCTCAAAAACTTTCTCCACCTTTTCCGCCATAACCGCCGCTTCAAAGCTTTCGACCGTACTTCTTACCGTCACCGCTGCAACCATCGTAAGATTCTTCATTCCCTTTTCGTATCTCGTACTGGGATTTCTTCATTTTGAGTCATCTGCTTCTTAGGGCTCCATTCTTCCCCTTTTCTGGATTTTTCTTCTTAAATCACGTATATCCATGGCGGATAATGGTGAAAACCCTCTAAAACCTGGTAAGTTTCGGAAGCTGTGTGAAACCCCTGCCGCCATGGCGGCGTTTAGGACGGAATATAACATTCCTGACAACATTGGCCTTGAACTCGCCCCTTTGGGCGCAGATAGGGACGGAATGTGTATCCCAATAGTTGCCAGTGTTGAGGGAGGATTTAGATTTCCCCTTCACCCTCTACTTCGTCAGGTTCTGAATTGGTATCGCCTCACCCCCATGCAAGTCTCTACGAACGTGTTTAGGCTAGTGATGGGGATCGTGGCCATGAATAGGATCTTAGGGACCCAATTGGGGATCTAGGACATTCAGTGGTGGTATAGCATTATGTTAAACCCCAAGTACAATACATTTTACTTCAAGGTTAGGAGGGCAGACAAACGGCTCGTGCTAAATCTGCCTGACTCTGCTCGTGACCACGAAATTGATTTCCTCTACATAATAGGAGCATTCGAGCCAATAGGGGAAGATGGCCAAGTGATGGGGCTTCATTGCCCCCACATATGGGGCTACCCACGTACGCTCTTGATTTTGTCTTGTAATTCTTTGTTTACCGCTTTCTCGTAGCTTTTCCATGACTTCTAATTTTCGTTTTGGACTTCGATCTTGCAGCTGACAACGCCAACAAACGGCCTAGATGTGTTCCGAGTCACGTCCGAACAGAGGACATTAACAGAGTTCTGAGATACACAAAGGAGCCCGGCACCCGAACAGCTGGTAGGGGTCGTAACGCTGACGTGCTGCTAGGATACAATCCTGCATACAGAGGGGTCATTGACAGGAGGCTCGCCAACCCCAGTACCAGCACTGCTTCCACATCAACTGCTCCCCAGCCAACGAGCTCGAGGCGTGATACCGGAGTTACGGTTGCCGGGCAGCCTGGTGAGGTCCCTATCTCAGAAGGTGTCCCACTTCCTCGTCTGAGGCTCAGTAGGTCCACACGACATCAAGCCGAACAGTCAGCCCCAAATCGTGACACTAGACAATCTTGGTCGCCCGGGTATTCAGCTTCGCGTCTTTCGCCAGGTACAATGACCCGCCAGCCTCTAAATCTAAGTTCTCTTCTGACTGTTCCTACACGCGGTCGTGGCCGTGGCTCTGGCCGAGCAGCGTCAACCGGGCACGCTCCACCACCACCCCGCCATAATAGGGGTGGTTCAAATCGATCCTCCTCATCTCCTCGCGAGTCCGACGCACCGCACGAAGGTGATGACGCTCATCGGGATAAACGCCCGAGAAATGAAGGCTCCAGGGACGTCCCAGCAGGTACGAGTCAGCCTCATGTCTCACCCAGACCCCAAGCATTACCTCAAAGCTACCCTCAGCTCATTAGGGGTGATCAGCCCGTGCATGCTGGTGATAGCGCGAGCTACTCTGAGATGGCATTGGCGCTTGCACAAGGGCTACTCTTGCCCGTTGACATGCAGAAGGAGGCCGGTTCATCTCCTGATCGGCTTGTATCCACTGGACTCGTCAGTGGAATCAAGGTATTTAGTTACATAATTTTACCTCATACCTTTTTCGTGGTACATAAGAATTTTAACGTTCGATTCTTTTGAGTTCCTCAGTTTATCCAGAAGATGGTTATGCTGGGGCAGAAATTCCAAGTTGCCGAGACTGAGAGGGTCAAATTGCTTAACGATAACACAAGGCTACTCCGAACAGTCACGAAGCTCGAGAGGGAAAGAGATAATGCCAAGGCAGACTATGTTGAGGCCAAGGGCAGCCTTGAGACCGCGGAAGACAACCTCAAGCAAGCATTGGCAGAGATTGACAATACTAAGAAGGCGGCCTTCGAAGCTGGATATGATAAGGGGTTTGATGCTACAACGGCCAACTACGTAGGACAAATGCCAGCACTCCAAGACCAGATCTAGGCTGCAAGCTGGGAAGCTTGCTGGACCAAGGTTGGTGTTGCTGAGGACTCTCCTTTATGGATTGAGAACGATATTCCTAGTGGCCGTGCAGCAACAAACCAAGAGCAAGATGAGGCCCCTGCCGATGACGTGGATCAACAGATTGACGAGTTTG
>BPLS01000548.1:0-18710 GCA_019656275.1 Rhododendron kiyosumense
GAATAAGTGATGTTAAAAATCTTAGTATAATTATACCATTTTAGGAAAATTATGCATCACATACAACATAGTCAAATGTTGTGACTTCATTTTGATAAATATTATGTCAATCTTGTAGTATTAGTTTTGTTACACAATTCTTGATTACGCCTTTTTACAATTAAGCGTAACACATTCTTGTAGTGAGAGCGAATTAAATACAATATATTCCCCGGACAAGGCGAGGTACCTTAGCATAATTCTCCCTTTCTCCCACGCCACGCCTATATCCAAAAAAAGTGTTGAATAAGAAAGAAAAGAAAAGAAAACACATTCTCCTTCCTTCCATGCCATGCCATGGCAGAGCATATATGCAATATTTATCTATGTTCTATCTATATATTTTGTCAAGAGAGTAGGTGCAGTAAAATAAAGGGTTGGTTAGGTTAGGTTGGTTTCTCTTTGTGCGTGTGTACTGTTATGGTGATCTACTGATCCCATTTTCTCTCCCACCAAACTCTCTCTTTTATTTCCCTCCTTAAATTAATAGTAATAGTAGATATCTCACATGCACCAGATCGAAGCAACTCCTCCTGCAGGGGGGACTTTAATGTGACACAGAAGTTTACTGTTATGGTAAGTTGGTATGACTTTCCAGAAAATAGTTGTGGATTGTCTGCCCGTGACGTGATACTGTTGTTGGTAAGCTAATTATGTTGGCCGGCTGGCATATCAACTGCATTTATATATGTGTAGATTGTAAATTAATTATCGTTTATGTTGTTTTCAAGTGGACTGTGATCGATCTTTTATTGAATGATGATGCATTTGCATACTATCTGCGTCCTATATATTTTGTGTTTTGTTAATTCCTTAAAGTCATGTTATTGTGACCTTAAAAAATAAGGTGCTTTCAAGAATATTTTTTCAAATTTTTTGACACCGTTCAAAAGTACTCATTGAGATCTTTTGATCAAAGGTGCAAAAAAAAAAAAAAAGAGGGGGAAGTTATTTAGTTTTGGAATTTCAAATGACGTGGTCTCCTGTAGAAACCAAACAAAATGAGACCGGAGAAGATATAATGTTGTGGAGGTTGGGAAATCATCCGGTGACAAAAGGTGGAGGAATGGCAAGAGGTAAAACGATTGCAAGTGGTGGAGGAATGGCAAGGGGTGCAACAATGGCAAGACTTGGAGGAATAGTAGATTAAGGGTCGGGAATGGGGGGAGGACAAGCAACTGGGAATGACCAGCAGGCCCGTCCCGAGGGAAGGCGTGCACCTCGGGCACCTAATATTTTTAAATTTTTTTATAGGGGATCAGGTACAAAAAATAAGTCCATTATGAATGGTTGTTTTTCAAATGTATGGATTGAATATAGAGCGCTATTGACTATTTTCATTACAATTTCTTCCGGTGAGTGGAGCTTTTCAAAGTTAAAATTTATTGAAACTTATCTTGGCTTGTCCATGTCACAAGAACGGTTGAATTGATGAGCTATGCTATCAAATGATAAGCAAATTGCAGCAAAGATCGATTATGCTAGCGTAATTACTACCTTAGCTGCTAAAAGTGCAAGAAGAGTGGGATTTAAGTGATACTGTAAATTCTTGTAATTAATGACCACCACATTTTGGGGAATGTAATCTACTTTATTATATGTTTCTTGGTTTTTTAAAATTCATAGATTGATCTACTTTTTGTTTTTTTTTTGCCCAAACAAAACTTCTTAATGGCCCCCAACGTTAAAATTCACCTCGGACTCCCAAAATATCAGGGACAGCACTAACGACCGTGGTTGTTGGGCCTGCAAACAGAATGCTTGTCTTTTTGCCTTTTGTGTGTTTGTGGGCTATCATTTGAAGGCTTGGAATGGACTGAGAAGAAATTGTAAAGCGGTCTTCTCAGCTACAAGTCAAACATAACAACTCCACCACAAACAAACAAATAATAGGCCTATGCACTTCATTTTGTATGCATTCACTTTAGCTTCTGGATTTTGATTATTCTTCTTCAATTTCTTTAGCCAATTGGTGGCTAAGCCTTGCAAAATCTTTCGCACTTCAACACCAGTTCTTGATTCTCCTTTAGCAAAATTTTCATTCTTGGCCAGATCATTATCCTCCGAGGGTGGATCAATCCAGTAAGAGTAAGCACATTCGTTTGAGTTTTGTAAAAAAAAAGAAGAAAAGTTCATTTTGGTTTAAGTTTACGTGTGAAAAAAATAGCTAGGTCTTCGCCGTTCAAAAAAAAAAAAAAAAGTTGTTATTATCTAGAAATTTGCACATCCTTTGAATCTTCTTCTCGGGTTTGCTTCAGTGTTTGATGTTCTTGTGCTGGCAATCTACAAAGGCATGTGGAATGGTCCATTATGTTATGGAGTAATTAACGGTTAATAACTAGTAGTATATCTTGAGTAGGCTCTGGTGGGACTTGAAATTTAGGGCAATTAAGGACCGGTGATGGAGGCTCTGTTCTCTTAGGGTTCTTATTTTAAAAGTATTTATTTCTTACTTTATGAAATATGTCATTCTCCCACAATATATTACATTTAATTCAAAAAGTAAATACTTATTTTATTTTAGTTAGTAGAAGAACACACTTGGAGTACTTATGGAGGTCCAATTAATTCCCTTCGGAGTAATGGAGAGAAGTTTTCATTCAAAAAGAGGGGCAATTTAGGCCCTATGTTCTTGAACTTGACTTAAGTCTGGGAGTTTTGTCCTTATTTGACCTTTTTTTTTTTTGCATTTGTTAGTTTTGCGCCAAATTTTTGTAGATTATTGATTTGTCTTAACGACATTTTTTTGCTAAAAAATGGATATTTCTCAAAATATTTAGGTAAAAGAAAAAAAATTTACTTTTCCGATTTCTTTCGTCAAGACGAATCAATAATCTACAAAAGTTTGGCGCAAAACTAACAAATGCAAAAAAAATTCATATAAGGACAAAATTTCCAAATTTAAGTTGAGTTCAAGTGAACGGAGTCTCACTAAGGCTCTGTTCAGTTACTCATTTTAAGTACTTATTGCTTGCGACCTTAATATGTGTTGCAATAAGGAGCGCCACAAGCGTAGGGCTAGGTCGGTTGTAGCATAATAAACTCGGAAGTCCGAGGTCGAATCCACAAGGAGCCAATGGAGCTAGGCCGGAGGTTTGATTTACGAATGGTTTTTAGCGTTAGGACCGCCAACCTTTAGTTCGGCTTTGAGACGGCCAACTTTTGAGTGAAGGAAGTTCTCTCTACCTCTTAACTTAATTGAAAACGAAGATTGACTAGAAATTAAAAGTGGCAAGGTCTAGGGGTTCATTCCGCCCATAACTTAGGCCGTTCAATGCTTCTCTTTGATAACTCAAGTGAGAGCCATTGTCATTTGATCTCACTCGGAAGATTTAATTATGAAAATCAAGTTTAACTCATACAACGGGGTTTTGGAAATGGAAAGGAACTCATTTAGGCATTTTATCAAACACATAGAGTGCCATGGTTCTAAGCATTGAGTGTGCCAAGGAGACTTGTCTACACACAATCAAAGAAGTTAACAACCCTAAGTTTAGACCAAAGATTAGAGTTCAACAAGTTCTTTGAGGCATTTTGGCAAACACTTAGAGTGACATAGCTCCAAGCATTATATGTGGCAAGAGATCGAGTCCTTGCCTACACATAATCAAAGAGGTTAACAACCCTAGGTTTTGTTACGTAAAGATAAGAACTTAATCCATTCACAAACCACATTAAGCATAAGAAATGAGAGAAGTCATTAAACTACCCAAGTCATGGGGTAGAAATCACCCCATGACCAAGCCTAGATCACTACTCACCCTTAGTGGGTGTAAAAACAAGGCAAAACGAAGAGAGATACGAAAACATGAGCAAAAACTAAAATAAAAGCTAGATTAATGTAAAGAACAAGAGTACTTACAACATTAATTAAGGACAAAATCCCCAAAACCTTGAAATCCTTGCTCTCTTGAAGAGAGAAAGAGAACTGGAGAGGAGAGGAGAAGAGGGAGGTAGAGAGAGAAAGTGTAAAATGAAAGTTACCCTAGTGAAATCCGGCTGGGGGTATTTATATGCCCTCAAAAACGTGTTACAAAAGTCCTAAATACCCCTAAGTTGTTGCTTTATCGGGTACAAAATTCTGCAGAAAATCCCAGTGGGTACATGTACTGGATTTTGTGGTACCGGTACCATTCTTCGAATGGCATTTTTGCACAGCTACTGGTTACTGGGTACAGGTACTGAGATTTCAAGTACAGGTACCACCTGGACAATTTTTTATCCTTCATTGATTCTTCACCCTATGCATGCCCCTTGGCCTTCCGATGTCCGACACACCTTCCAATGCTACTTTTCATCATTTTTGGGGCTCGATGGTAGGGTGCCATGTGGCCTCGGCTCTTTGGATGCTTCCGGGTTGTTCTCCTTGGCGTTTAAAACGCCTTATTTCCACCTTTTTATCTGAAACTCACAAAAACACACCCTCCGTGCAATATCATCTAAATAAAGCAAGTTAAGCACGTGAGAGTGACAAAATTGGGATCGATAAGCCCATTTATTTACATTATTGAGGGCTTATCACTTATATTTTAAGAAGGCAATTTCAAACTCAAAAATAATGTGTCTACGCAAATAATTTTCCTAGCAATATGGATTTTATTTGATATATCTCATTGAAATCTTTAATACGGTGCAAAAAAAATTGAAAAATTATTTTTGAGTTTAAAAATGTGAAATAAATACTTATTTTTTTTAAAAGGTGTTCTGGAACCGGGCCTCAAAAATAATGTAAATGAAAAATAATTTTTCAATTTTATTTTGCGCCGTATTAAAGATTTCAATGAGATCTATAAAACAAGATCCATATTGTTAAGAAAATTATTTGCGCAGACACATTATTTTTTAGCTTGAAATTACTTTATTAGAAAATAAGTACTTATTTTCCTTTCGAAAACGGGGCCTTAGGCCATCCACAGTGGTATAATCAAAAATGGATAATCAAAAGTTTGACACATCAGCTTTTGATTATTCACTTAAGAGGTTGCTAAACTTAACAATGTTGAGATTTACAATGGTCACTTTTAATCCATAATCAAGATAAGGTGTACAATTTTACACAATCTCTCTCTCCCCCTCTATTTTCCCGCCATTCACTTCCCTCAATTACATTTTTTTTGGGACAAAAATATATCGAACATATGGTATCTTTCCTAGTGCTATTTATCAAAACAACATCGAAACTTTTTTTTTCTTTCAATTCCTGCATCCTATATCACAAATCCACCATTCTCTTAATCTTTAAAAAAAAATCAGATGTGTTCTTGAATTTGAAAAAGAATGCAAAGCTTTTTATTTTTATTTGCAAGGTTCTTCATTTATTCAACCATTGGGGAGGAACAAAAAAGGAATAACCACTTTTTAGTCGAAAAAATTATTTTTTTTGCTAAAAAATGATTATTTCTCAAAATACTTGGGTAAAAGTAAAAAAAAAATTACTTTTCTGATTCCTCTCGTTGAGATGAATTAATAACTCATAAAAATTTGGTGCAAAACTAACAAATGCGAAAAAAATTTCAAATAAAGACAATTTTCAGATTTAAGTTAAATTCATAAGAATACAGCCTAAAATAGAAACATGAAAAAAGAGTGAAATACCTTAATCCAACAATGATGGTTTTAAATTGTAGATGATCGAGAAATATGAGCTTCACTTTTGGAGGAAAAGAAAGAGAAACAATTTGTGATTGAAATGAAGAAGATATAGAGCAGGTGTGAAGAAGAGAAGAAGAAAATACTACTTGAAATACGCATGTATATAAATTTTGGAACTAGTAAAATTATGTGATATGGGGTTCACAAATTTTGATTATTGAAAAAAGTTGCTAGTTT
The DNA here is from genome assembly GCA_019656275.1 of Rhododendron kiyosumense. Lineage (NCBI taxonomy): Eukaryota > Viridiplantae > Streptophyta > Magnoliopsida > Ericales > Ericaceae > Rhododendron > Rhododendron kiyosumense. The sequence goes on from BPLS01000548.1 coordinate 5,869, forward strand.
TGGTTATCCAAAGTCCAAAATTTAATTATATTTAAGGATGTTGGTAAGTTTGATTATATCATAGTGAGCCATTTTTTGCACCAATATTATTAACTTTTACAACAATTAACTTTTGATTATACCACTGTGGATGGCCTTAGCCTGACAAATGCCCTTTCAAACACTGAAGTGTAGAATCCCTCTATAATTGAAACGGAAATGCAACGGAAGGGTATTTAAGTGACAGTGAATCATAGATGAGGGATTGGGAGAGGGGGTGTTGAACTCATTGGAAATATCTTATTAAACCGTAAGATAAGAATATAGTTAATTGTCCCCATTTTATGAGAGATTTCTTATTTTGTTAAAATGCGGACCTTTTTTTTATATTAAATTTTGATGATTTGAACCGTTCAATATGTTCAGAATGTGATTTTAAGGGTCCATGTGAGAAATCAACAAAAAAAAAGACCGAAAAGTTCTTCATCCAAGTAGTTTTTCATCAAACCATTTAATGAAAACTGCTAGAATAAAGCACTTCTCAATCATGTTTTTTGTTGATCTCAAGCGAAGATCCTGAAAATTATATTCTAATCACGTTGAACGGTTTGGATAATTAAAATTTGAACGGAAAAAAGGAAGGTCCGCATTTTATTGATCTGCCATTGGATCAGTGGTGCTTAAAATGAAATAAAGCTCTCTCATTATCTCTCTTACACGGAGTTTTTTTATTTTTTCATTTATTTATTCATTATTGTACACTTTTTACACAATAATTTATTTCGCCAATACTTAATTTCACTTAAAAAAAAAAAACTAAGTTCAATCATCAATAGCATAACAAATACCCCTTCAAACCCATCTCTTTTCTTTATTTCTATGTTCTTTTATTGTTGTAGAATTTTCTAAATTTTTGTTTGCAAAAAAATAAGTAAATTTCAAGAGTCATACGGTCAATCCACTAAATATAGAAAAAAAAGTTTTCACTAATATTTTTTTCCCCGACTCCATGCATCGAACAAAAAAGATGCTAGTAATACTCATATGGGGGTGTGTTTCTCATGAACAAGAACAAATTCTTAACTAGTAACCTAATTATTATTTAAAACTAAAGGTAGTGCATTTTATTTGTAATAATTCTTGTTATAGCATCTCCGCTCCGTACTCAATTTTTTACTCAAAATTGAGTAAAAATTTAGGTAAAAACTTGATTTGGTATGAAGTAATTCAATAGGCAAATGCAAATTTAAGCATAAATTTGAGTGAAGATTTTATTGATGGCATAGTTATAAATTTAAGGGGAAGAAATTTTAGCCTTCAAAATTTGAGCAAGGAAATATATAATGATTTACCAAAACTAAAAGGAAAACGCGAAAAATCGACGTGCGTGATTTCTAGCTGTTTGTTCGTAGCATCCGTATACTTGTGGTGGAGCAGCGTTTGCCTATGGACAATCGACAATCCCGTTCCTCGTCCAACACCTCCACTAGCGGCTCTGATGCTTCTTCCTCTGAGAATCTCCACCGGCCTCAGCGCTTCGTCGTCGTCGTCACTATCCCTTTACTCTCTCTCTTCTCGAACTCCCGCTGCCACTGTCAGAGTTCCTCACTGTAAATCTCTCAGAACTAATCAGGATATAGCAGCAGCAGTTGAGTATAGGGAATCGAACTCACAACTGACGCCGAAGAATGACAATGGAGGGTTTGGAGAGACGGAGGAGGACCCCGCCGAGCCCGGAGTTCCAGCAGCGGCTGCCGGTGGCGGCGGCGAAGCTGGGGGAGGTCAGGGCATTTCTGGAATTCAAGTGCCCAGACAACGGTACATAGCCATTTCTAAGACGGAGCTTTTGGATGCTATTCTGCTGATGTTCGAGTCACAAGAGGAGATTGATCAATTTCTTCTTCTGTCCTCGTAAGTTCCCCGTTATAGTCGGCATGTTTTCTTTCGGTGCAACATAAATCTAAAGCGGAAACGAGTTCAACACAAGTACAGACATAGAAAATAAAAGGAACTAGCTACGCTAATCCCTATATAAAGCTTGTTGGGGATGGCCAACAGGGTAATCTTCATCGATCAATTGGACAGCAACCTGGGAGTCGGATTCAATGCTTACATTGTTCAGTCGAATCAGTCCCTTCTCCAAAATTACCGTATAGTTCCGTCTCGAGGCTTGACGAACAGTTTAACCTTCCATAGTAGCCCAGAATCCAGATTCCTTTGTGGTCACGAAAGAGTCCACCGAAACCAGCTTTGCCGGAGCTCTCCTACGAGCAACCGTCAGCATTAAGTTTCAGAAACCCCAGCTGCAACGGGGGGGAACCCAACGTATTAGTGCATTGTGAAGCACGCCATTGTGAAGAGGGCACTTGAATGCCTCATTCATTTCAGACACATAGACAATGATGTTCGTGTAGCTAGAGTATACATTGGAATTCAAGTTGTCGAAACTTTTATTATTTCAGTCTTTCCAAATTTGCCACAGAGAGACAACCCACTCCATTAAAATCTGGGCATGTTTTTTCAATAGCCATTGAATGCCCAACTCATGACTGGATTGCATCCAACCTCAAGTTGAAAGGTAAGTCGGGATGTGTACAGCAATGTTGGATTTCAATGGAGTGGGTTGCTTATTATAATACTATGAATTGTTTTACTTATTAAACCACTCTTTGTTGCTTAACATCTTAGCCTGGCTTGTATGGTTGGACTAACAGTAAAGAAACAAATAGTTTCCTTTTATTGTTAACTCCACGTCCTCTGGTATTTGATATTCTATGTTTTTTGGTTTCATAGGGGATGGATATGAAATCCTAACTGCAGAAACTTCAACCAAACAAGATGCCACCAACCCAGTGCTTTAATCTAGACACCATTTGAACAGGGAACCTCTTTCCCACTACTAGGGAAATGAATAGGAGAAATATGTGTTTATCCTTGATCCATAACTGCAGGACTTTGGCAACAGTGTTGGAAATTTGCTTATATTATTGTACAAGCTTCTCCAATTCTGAGTCGCTGTTGAACACGGTGGAAAATGCATGTATTTATTTGAAGTCAAAGTCTTAATTCCAATGCATTTTACATCTTTCTGATCTGTAGGTGTTTGGACTCCATACTTCATGCTGAACACAAAAGCATTTTAGAGGAAATGCGATTGGACTATAACCTGACCCAGTCCGGGGAGAAGAAAAGAACTAGTGTCAATGGTTCAGCTCGTTCAGAAAGAGATGATGAACCCAAGGGAAATGAATTTGAATCATCTATAGAAAACACAGATGGGACTGGGAGCATGGAAGAGTACAGGGAAGACAAGATTGAACCCGACATGCTAGGTGCTTCGACTTTTAGCTTAAACCTGAGATATCTGTTGGGGTATTTGCCCAGAAGCATCAAGAGAAATTCCTTGAAGGAGTCAAGGTTAGTTCCATTCTTTTACCGCAACAATTTTCATTATAAGACTGGAATAGGTTATGAGTATGGTTGCTTCTGTTGGAATATGGTGGAACTCCAACAGTATATCCTCAATGTAGCAAGTTGTTGGTGATTAGTTTTCATGGACTCGTTATACTGGTCATGATGTTTGCTGTTGACTCAAGGGGCTTTAGGATGATTAGTTGTTGTATCAAGCAATAATATTCTCATGTTCTGTGTATTGAAGAAATGCCTAAACGATGATATGAGATATTGTTACACTATGAATAACATTATGGAACCATAAAGAAACTTTCAATGTGGCTTGTCTGAAGGATCAATGTAGGAGCTATGGAGCTCAATCTACTAGAACACTAGTGAGAGGGTTGTGGGCCCCAGGCATGCAACGAGATGCAAGATGCCAACTATTTATAAATTGTAGAAGAATTTGATCTAAGTGAGAATTAAGTTTGTAAATATTAGCAGGTTTTATTGGTTGAGTTGTTCACTTAAAATACATAAGATTGGCCTACATATTGAGAGGGATATAACAGTTATAGGTAACTATGATGCACCGACACCGAAACCGACACCGGGACACGGGAATTTTGAAAAAATGGGGACACGGACACGGCGGGGGACACGCCACATGTATATTTATTTATTTATTTATATATATAAATAAATAAATAATTATAGTTTAACACCCACAAATTTGAAAAAAATTATAATTTGGCCCCAATTTTTTTTAAAAAAAATTATAGTTTGACCCTCATTTTTTTCAAAAATTACAGTTAGGCCCCCAAAATTTAAAAAAAATTACAGTTTGGCCCCTGCGGTGTCCCTATCGGTGTCCCCGCCGTGTCCCCAGCGGTGTTCCCCTCAAAATTTAATATTAAAATATGGGACACGCCACATGGCGTGTCCCGGACGTATCTCCGCGGTGTCCCACGGTGTCCCCATGTCTTGACACTGCGATTCTTCGACTTCTAGAGGTGTTGGTGCTTCATAGATAGGTAATGGTCAATTTTGAATTTAACATCAATTTTTTTTTTCATTTTACAAATTTAACCAAAATAATCCACACCCCGCTCTCATGCCGGAGGTTCATTTGAAAGATATCAATCATATCTTCACAATAAGTCTAATATTGACTATATTTGAATATTGTCATAAAATAGTGATATGATAGTTACTAAACATTTTAACCTATTCAATTTTTTGTGAAAGTTTTTGATGCTATGCGTGGAATCCAGAACAATTGGGATGGAGTTGTAGATATATTTATGGAGGGAAATTTGTGAGATGAAAATAGAGATTTGTGATTGGAGTGGGAATGATAAGTGAAAGTCTCTATATACATTTTTTTAATTAAATAAAGATGAAAATAAAGATTTGGGTCTCTATTTTGGTGGCTTGCATTGGAGATGCTTTAAGGCACTGCAACAATAGAAGCTTGTCTGGTACTTTGTCAGCATAATCCATGCAAAGAGAAAGGCACATCATCAAACCAAGTGCAAAAACGACCTTTTGGCTCATTTCACAATTGCTGTGGTCTTGTCCAATATTTACAATAGATGCCACCATTGAGGTGCCGGGGAATCTACATAGGACGAAGTACGAAATTTTGTCCATACTACTCACGCTTTATAGATTGGAAGGACATTTATGTCTGATTTTGTTCAAAGTTCTCAGAAATTGTAGTATATCCGTAGTCACTTACATACGCACCTATATAGCTAAGGAAATAACATAACTCAAAATTTTATTGTTAGAACTTATGTAAAGATAGCACCATACTAGATACTTGAACCTATATTATTTTTGTTCGATGATGTCTAAAAGTTGTAAGGTTATCTCGAGCAAGCTTAACTGCACAATGTAGAATTATGGTACTAGATATTTAGGTTAAAGGACAATATAAAACTAGAATTCGTATTAAAGAAATGGCACTAGACGGTGAAATGTTAAAGTTGAGAAGTTAGAGACGTGTTAGAATAAGTGCTTAAGGTCTAATTTGAAATTCTGAGGGTGATAGTAACCAGATGTGTTGTATGGTGGGCTGCTTTAAAAGAAGATAGAAAGAAGTCCTTGGAGAATTGAAGAATAGACGTCCGTTACATCTAAAGAAACTTGTTGGTGGAATGACACGTTCAAGTCATAGTTAAAACTTAAAACAATTTAAGAATGCCTCAACAATTAAATTAATGTCTGTTCCACAAGGAGTGCGCCTGTTTTGAGAGTGTTTCCTTATTCTTTGTTTGGGCACTTTGAAATAAATTTAATCTTTTGGACTTTGGTGAGTCTTCACATGCATCGACAAAGCTTGTGTTATGTAGGAGTTGTTCTTTTTAAAGTTGTTGGAGAAAGGGGAGCTTCTTTTTCGTTCATAGATGCCACTTGTATTTGTGCTTTGTTTTTTTGGGTTCTTTATTCTTGTGTGTATAACTCAAGCACACACGGCAGGGTCTTTTTCAGTATTCTGACTGAATATTGTTGGGAAACCATTTACCCATTTGTGTATTTACAGTTTTCTGTGTGGCAATTTCTTCAAACATGATTCCTTTTGGCAAAGTTCTTATGAGAACAATGCATGCACTTAATTACAAGTTTGATGGTTGTACAGTTTACTAAATCTCATTATTTAGGCTGTTCTACATTAGACTAATGTTAAGCTTTGTGCTTTAGCTGGATCTAGCTGATCATGAGAAATTGACTGTAGAATTGCTGTGGCCACTCGTTTCCAGCGTGCTTTCGTACAGCTTCTTTGTAATGCTCAGTTTGAAGAACTGTCAGCCAGGGATTTGATGTTGACATCTGCATTGAACAGTGATTATCTTCTTACTCTGCCAGTTTATGTTGACTGGAAGAGGGCATCTGAGTCCAATGCTATAATATTCAGGTGAGTTTTTGGGTACATTGTGTCGATATGGATCTTCTCAAAGCTAGGGTAGAGAACTTTTGGCAATCGACATCATGAAATGTTACAGTCTTGCAGCTATAATGGAAGGGCATGAATCCAATTAGCCTATTGAAAGTTTTGAACTGTGTGCCAGGAAGCTATAATTCCCTAGAGGATTATGCTCGCAAATGTACCTTCCGAAGAAACCAAGTACACTTTAGTTCCAAAACGGTCAATTTGCACTTGATTGGTAGAGTTTCTGTTTTTGTTTTTAAAGTTAGTAAACAGCACAGAAAAACTGTATGCTAATATCTTTTTGTTCTTTTGGTTTGTGTAAATATTTGCAAATCAAAAAATTCTCCATGTTCCACAGACAGAAACTGCGACCACCAAACACGGAACCACGTGGGTGAAATAACCAGAGCTTGTCATGCAAGCATCTGCAATCGAAACTGGGGTGAACAAAACCTTATCCTCTCTCCGAAATGACAAATTTTGGAGAGAGTGTATGTTTAGCAACTCAATAACATGGATCATAATGCTCGTAGAAGTACGTTTTACACAGATAATTTGATCAATACTATTAGATATCATCTCATGTTTCCCTGGAAGTAATTTGTTCTGGTGTTGTAAGCGTAGAAGCCTACCTCTAGCTTACCACAATTTACCGGTTGTCTTGTTCCCTCTTTATGTTGTTGTTCCTCATATTGTAACGATCAACATCCTAGGTGACATGCATTTTGGGACGTTGTCAGTGGTGGCTCCAGAAATCTTTACCAGGATGTTCAAGAAAATGCAAAAACTGTACAAGCTCTATAACAATAACAATAAAAAGTTAAATAAAAAATCTGATATATTAATATCAATGGTCCGACAATGCCCGATGAGTTTTCATATGTTAGTGAGGGTAAGTTTACCCACTTTAAATGAGACCTTTTTTGAGTCTCAACTTGATGAGTATAACTGTTCGTTTTATTCAAATGGATGTATTAAGAGACCATACAAAAATTCAAGTCACTTACATAACGCTAAGTGCTTGATCTAAAAATCCAATTCCTTGATCAAAATTAATTGTGTAGGGTGTTGAAAATTAATTGGGTGGGGTGTTCAATGTAGTGGGCAAACCTAAATATGTAATTTTTTTTCTCCAAAACTTGCATACCCACAACAAGCTGTGGCACCGCCAGTGCTTTGTCTAAGAAATACATGGATTCTTGTTTGATAGCTATATAGTTTGGAACTTGTTTTTGTGTCATGTTTGGTAGTCTGCCGTGTTCAATGTGTAAACTTCTTGCTTTTAGGGGGTCCTGATGCCTCATAAAATCCAAAAGGAAGAATTGAAAGACTGTGATTTTGTGGGTTTTATAGATAGTTTTGTGGGAGTTGACTTGGAGGACCTTTGAGACCGTATAGCACCCTTTTTAGTGTATGGGAATCATGTGAAAGTCTCTAAAACAAAACCGAACCACATGTAAAAAGTACAAACTCAGTCTACCACCCTCACATATACATGTGAGCGACACACCCAAATAAGTGTTAGTTGTTTCTACTCTAAGCTTTTTAGTCGAACAAGGGAGGGTCATGGTAGAGACACATTAGGATGTTAGAATTCATTTTTAAAAACGTTGAGGCATGTTCAAAACAGCCAATGCGTAGTTCTTGAATATTTATCTTGTGATTCTTATTTTTATCTCGTTATAAGATACATATTATTTGTGCTGTTTTAAACGACGTATGAGCCTGTTGATATCATGCCCATGTCATGTCTATTTTTGTTCCTAGAACCGATTAAACTAAGCCTTGTGTCCAAATTGTTTGGTGTTAGCTACATGAATCATAATCATTTATGATTCATTTCTTGTTGTCATGGCGTTATGTCCCTTGGATATACGTTCATAAAGAGCTTGCTGTCCGGCTACCTAACGCACAAACTCTCCTCCCTTATCCGGATTAGGGACCAGCTGTTTGGAAAATAAGACACTGATCATGGCACTGGCGAAGATACCTTTCAAATAGAATGTGATAAATTTGAATTTGGTCCTCTTAGAATGTCTCTTAAAGAACCAAATCTACATAACTACATCATTGCTGAAGCCTTGCTTTACTTGACGGTTTATGATTCACAATTAGAAGAGAGGATGTGATCTTCTGGAAGTACCGATAGTTTCTTCTAAAGTGTGGGTTACCATGCTCTAATTTTCTGTGGTGCAAAGGCTTCTTTTGTGTGTAATAGTATTTAGATGCTGATAAAGATTTCTTCCTTTGTTTTAACAGTTTTACAGCCCGTGGTTAGCATTTGATCATTTGGATTCTGTCAAATTTATGTTCTGTGTGTCGGACTTTGGATTAGTCTTTTGCTAGTGCATTGCATGTAGCATGAGAAATGCGATGTCTTTGTTTAATATTTCATGGGGTTCATTTGACTTTTACCCTGTAAACTAAACTTTTGTCTATTTTATCCCTTAACTATCAGTTGCACATTTTTCAACCCTCAACTGTCGAGTTTAAATCTGTTGTGTCCAATTGACAACATTTTCCAAATTATGAACAAAGCCGGTAGCACATGATGAGCACAGGCTTCATCTCTTCGACTGCTGCAAGTTGCTACATGCGTGGAAATTGTATTATGCTGAGAGCATCCTGGACAAAATTGAACCCATGCAAGATGTTCTTGTATTGATTTGGATGGAAAATGTCAAGTTTCTCTCCAATTTGGTAGGCTGAAGTCTGGTGCACATCATGCGCTGTGGTCTTCATCGATAATTTAGACTGATGTTGGTGATTGAGTGCAAATCACTGAACTAGTCTTTTGTAAATGGCGAGTGCCCGTTTACATTTGCCATCCTCTTGACAAATATTCCTGAACAAAAATGTACAAATAGGTTGAAGGTGCCTTGTTGTAATACATTTTATTTGGCTGATATATATTTTCTGGAGAACCTTATCAGTAATCTTTTGTCTTGATTATTTTCAACCCTAATGTTCCTTGTGTGCGATTATACACCCTTTTGGTGCCCCTTAATGAATTTGGCTTCCAAACAAAAAGAAAGATGTCTGTTTAAAGGAGTCGGAGGATTTGCACTGCCAAAGTTTGGAGTTTTTTCTACCAATCTTCTACATTGTTCATGATGAGAAAGACAAGATAAGCATAAATGTGTTAGTTAACCCTAATGGATATTCATCATTTGGTTAAGGCTGAGAAACTTACAATGACAAAAATACTGTATCAAACAGAACAATTAGAAAGACTACATTACCGGTGACTTAAACTCAAATAACCCATAACCCGAGTTACTACAAGGAAGGGAAGAAAGGGATTTTTTTTCCGAGAGGAATGTTTTGTCTTCAAGTTGGTGATACCTGACCTAGTAGCATACACTATTATTATTCCGTAAAGCACCAATCACAATTTTGTTAGCGAGGATTACCATTTTCAAGATGTTCTTCTGTAAAACATTACAATCTTTTGTTTTTTACTTCATAATTTTTGCTGCTAAGCTTTTACCTAGCCTGCATTGGTAGTTCATCAAGAGTTAGTTTGTTAGAATCTTTGATGTTACAGGCGAGGTTATGCAACGGAGAGGCAGAAGGGCTTACTACTTGTTGACAAGTTGGATTATTTACAGTCAAAACTGCTGCAAGGAATTTTTTTAATCATCTCCAAGCCATTAGCAAAAGTTGGAATATGGATAACTGAGGTAATTTCTTTAATTTAGAGGAATTTTCTTTCTCCTATAAAGCAGTATCATAGTATTACTTTAATTTATTGGAGAAAGCGGTCGGTAGGTCGGTATTACTTTAATTTTTTTTAGTTTATCTGCTTGCACATGTTAAGTCATGTCTTTTTTTTTTCTTTCTCTGCTGCTTGGTTTTTATTGGAGCAACTTTATGCTGCTATGGGATATTCTCAACATCATCCTATATTCCATAAAGAGATATCCGCCAATATATTTTCAAATGTCAGATGTTATGCTCTTTATCTGTATTTCGTATTTCCATTTCAAGGTCATTCCCTCAAAATCATCCTACATTTTTGTCAAGTTCGACATGTTTTCTTCTGCTGCTAAATTAGATCAGGCCTTTAAGAGCGCATATCAGGGACAAGATGTACAAATTTGGTCTGAGAGAGCTAAGCTTTGGCTGAAGAAACTGACCGTTCTCCAGCAGACAAATCCTTTCAGTGAACAAAGTTCTGATAACCTACTACAAGTTGACCAGTTATCAGATAATGAACTTCCTATTTGGCTGGCAGCACAAAGGGCAGTAACTCGATATGAAGGGATTCTCTCACCCATTGGACCCCGTGGCAGGCTCTTAAGGAAGTTCCTTATATGGAGTGGACTTATCTCACCTATGCCAAGAGAATCATTTGACCTTGAATCTGATGTTACTACTTCTGAACCATATTTAAGGTTGGTGTTATTATCCCAGCCACCCTTCCTGCAGCTTTTTTCATTCTTTGCAGCCTTTTGTTTTACTTGGGACAGGAAAAATTCAATTCCATTACGCTGTTATAATTTTATTACCATGGTGCATTATAAAATTGTTTTTGCAGCAAGGGTATTTCCCATAGCTGCCATATTGGGTTTGGTTCATTGAGGCTGTGCAGTTGAGAATTGCTTTTCATTTTATGTTCTTTAGCTTTGTTCTGCAATTTGCAGGATTTTACTATCCTGTTAGTGCTCATCACTTGTTTCCCTTAACCCGGAAGTTAGTTTCTCCCCTTACTTTTCTCTTTAGTTGAGAAGATCCTCTTTACCTCAATTCCTGTGAATCTAGCTCATTAGATATGAAGATCTTGTGATTCATTAGTTTACTAGTGTTCACTCGTGCCTACGACACTACCTACCCTGGCCCGTGCCTACGACACTACTCACCCCGATTGGAATTGAAATTACCATTGGAATCTTGATAGTGGCTCAAAATATTATTTCAATTTTTAGGTAGCTATAAATTTTTTAGAAAAGATAAAGGAAAATAGAGAAAAGGATAACCAAAACCAAAAAAGTACTACATATCAGAAAAAAAAACCAAAGAGTATGTTACCGAGAACAGTGGATTCCGGGTTCCGAGTGACTCACCGGCTAAGGCGATGACTATTTGTGGCCGGACAATCAAAGGAGAGGCTTTGATGTGTGTGTGTGTGTGAGAGAGAGAGAGAGAGAGAGAGAGAGAGAGAGAGAGAGAGAGAGAGAGATATGGGGCGGTGACTACTGGGTTTTTTTTTTAATCAACAAAACAAAAGTTGATTGGTAGGGGAAAAAAACAAATTGATGGCATTTTTGTAATATATTTGTAAAAGTGTGAGTGCTTTCTTAAGAGAGTTGGAGAGTATACATCAACCCTTGGATCAAACAAAACTGAGCTGTTCCAATAACTTGTCCCCACACCCTTCTGTTTTATAATATAGATGCTATAACATATAGGTTCTTAGGCACTCTGGGAGTGATGCATCTCACATGTGGAAATGACATGCAGTAATTTTGCTCATTCTATGCTCAAAGAAAGCAAACACATGGCGTTTTTTTGTACATACATGTAAATTTGTAAATGCAGGAGTCAAAGTATGTGACTATGCATGGACCCTAGGAGGTGGTGAAAAGAATGGACATAAACTATCGTTTGAACTCACTAACCCACCGAGTAGGACCACATTAGAAAATGTATTTCAGTTATTACTATTCTTCTTCATCCTGATGTTTCTGTCTGATGACATAATGCAAAACGTGTCCTTCATATTTCTGTATTCCGGATTTGTTTTCTGAGTACATCCCAAAAATCGGGATAATTCCTACATTATTCTGGATTCCAAGTTATTCTGCATTATTATGGCGTGAGAATTCACTTTTCTAAGGTTTTAAGCAATATTTTGTGTTTCTATTTAAGTCCTGTGTTGTGAATTCCTCAATAGACTGACTTGCTGGTATATTTTTTTGATTAACACCTTAATTCTGGAACTATTTGACAAATGTGTAGCTGCCGAATCCTGATTGTGTTATTATGTGTTGGATGACATTAGTAAGACCTTGTATGTTCTAAAATCTGTCAACTATTATCTCAAGAACAATCAAATTAAATTGTTTATTTCATGTAAAAGGTTCTAAGATAAACTTAGTTTACCTTCTGAAACATTTTGTTTCAAGCAATGTGCTAAAAATCCTTAGGCACTAGTCGGGCAGAAAAGGGCGCACTAGACACTATTGGGATTTGTCCCACATTGGTTGATTATCTCCTCCAAAAACTAGTATATGAGCCTGGGTAGCCTCTCCACTCTTTGCCAATTGGTTTGGAGTTGGATGCTTTAACATGGTATCAAAGCTAGGCTTTCAGAGACTTTTCCCCTTTGTTTGTGCCATAGTTGCACTTTATTTCATTGTGATCCGTATATTCCGGATCCTTTGTTTACCTTTCCACGTGCGAGTCAAGGGTCGCACGTGCGGGGGAGTATTGGGATTTGTCCCACATTGGTTAATTATCTCCTCCAAAAACTAGTATATGAGCCTGGGTAGCCTCTCCACTCTTTGCCAATTGGTTTAGAGTTGGATGCTTT
>BPLS01000548.1:18720-32522 GCA_019656275.1 Rhododendron kiyosumense
AACAGACACTAACTAGTCAGATGCCTAATCTAGGCGTTGGACCATCGCCTAGTGCCTAGGCGGGGACCAGTCGGCCTAGATGACCGAATTTTTGAACACTGGTTTCAAGACAAGCAGGCCTCTTCTTTCTAATGGGATGCATTGGGGGTTCAATTTTTACTTACAGATTCGACCAAATTCTGGAAAGCTAGGTTTAGACTCATATATGTGTGAAATTTGAAATTTTAGAATTAAGAGATATTTTCTCCAAATTAAAAGAGCTACTTAAGAACAAAGAGCCTTCTAGCATTTGACCTTGGTTAATTGGTGATTTGCTTTAACATGTCTGATATGGAAGGATTGCTTACCCAGGCCAACTTTCTTATCGAGGATAACACTTGGTGATATATGGGAACCTGCCTCGAGGAAACACTTTGGAAACGATCTCTGGAAAAGGTTGAAGACTGCTATTTCCATCCTTTTCTCGCAATCAATTCTCCAGGTATTTTTCTTACATAATGCCTCTTAGGTATTTTATTTTGGATATATATGAGGACAGATTGTTCTGTCTTCCCCTATTCATTCTCTCTCTTTCGTTGCTCATAGCAATGTGTAAATTAATTCATTGAAAGAATCTATTCGAAGATCTTTTGGACACCATCTGTAGTGCACACATAATCTTGGTATTAAGAATATATGTGTTGCAATGGAAACTGGACCTTGATTATTGGAGCAAATCATCTGATGTGGACATTTTAGGGGATATCGTCATCTTTTTGTACTCTTGTGGGTGTTGGTTGAAAAGTGCAGGGCTAGCTTTGAATCTCATTTTGACTATATGTGTGCAATTATGGGTCTTGGACCTCCCAACGCTCTTGCTCATGGGTTATTTCTTATAAAGCAAAATTGAACTTATTTTTCATGGGTGCTCCCTGGGAAAGTTAGGGTGCCTGGTTATGTGACGTTAGCAAAAATCATATCAGGGACACAATAGTTCCATTGTGTAACCAAGCCCAAATCAGCAAAGTAACCAAAACTTGTCAAAACACGTCAGAATGTGAAATGGTTGCCCAACCTGCGCTCGAGCAGGGTTGGGCACAGGTTATGGCCGTTCCTTCAGTACTTCTCGCTCTTTGTTAAAGTCCCTTCTTCCATTGTTTTTACATAGTAGCTTGTTTAGCTGCGCTGAGGGTTTCGTTCTTTGTTTTATTCCCTTGTAGCTCTTTATACCTGTCACTTTTGTATCTGCATCACTTGGAAATACTCCTATTTCAAGTGTTCTACTTGGCAAACGTGTTTGTTTTCAACCAGGAGCCAGCATTTCAAGAACTGATTTTACTTTTCACTGAGGAAAGGGATGAGGGAGAAACTGAAGATACAGCTGAGGTTCCTTTGTTGCAGTTGAAGATCTATGAGAGAATTCCTATTCCAGATTTACCAGTAAATACTTATGCTCAATGCATGTCTATGACTCTGTTCTTCCAAATATTGTTCTCATCAAATTGTGAATTAATTCTTTTCAGTGTTGAAATATTCACCTTTCTTCTTCACATTTTCAAATGGACTATTATGTTATGGTACTTTTTGCTTCTCTTTGCAGGTTATTTTTCCTCACAAAAAGCTCTCTTTTCGTATCCTAGACACGGTATGTAATGAAAGGTTCATTTTCAGTGTTTGAGAGGTTCTCTCATTGAATTTCGTAAAGGGATTATAAACTCGAGTCAAACAACCCACAGCTATGTATTTGTCTAATTATTGTGTTGTTTGGGTGCACATGTGTTATTCACAATTTGATATAGGGCTGTTTTATTTACTAATTTATATCTGCCTTGACCCTTATGAAACAGTAACAAAATAACCTTTCTACCTTGACCTGATGATCTATTATTTGGAATCAATGTGGATGCCAAGAGTGGTGATAAGTATGCTGCAACTTTTTTTCATCGTAAGCATGACGTTTTCTTAAGTAGATCTTCCAACTACGGTTATCGCTTGATGTGCTGAATAGCCTGGCAAGATTGTTCTTTACCACAACTTGGGGGAGGGGGGGCGTCGATATTTTTTTGGTGCTAGCTTAGGTGGAACTCCAACGCACTACCTTAGGGAGAGTCTATAATCACATTTATGAAGAATTGGAGACCTTGAAGTGCTATGAGAGTTCATTGGCATTTGGAAGTGCTATGGAAGAGCTTCATCAACATGGGGAAGCAATGGATAAAGCTTGAAGTTGCGAGATCTTCATTAACTTGGAAGAAATGCTATGGTGGAGCTTCAGGGGTATGAAAAAGCAATGGGCAAAGTAAGAACCAAGAAGGAATTAAGAGGAGTTCATGTGTCACCTTCAGAGGCCATGGTTGACCATTGCTAAGGTCCAGAGACTTAGTAACCTTAGTTTTTCAGTGCTGTGATCAACCACCCTAGTGTCATGTGTGAAAATGCTAAAGTCCAAAGAGTTGTAGTTCCCCATTTCCTAGTTGGTCAACCAATCTTGAGTTGTGGTTGACCATCCCTAGTTTTGTAGTATACCATTTTGTTGAAAGAAACACAAAATATAGCCGTTGAAAGACTTGGCTATAAATGTACCCCCAAGACACCATTTGGGAGTCATTGATAAGAAAAACCTATGTAAAGTGACTAGACTCTAAAATATATATCTGGTACCATGTACAATGGTTCTCATAACCTTTTGTGAGTTTGTGGTATGTCTGTCACCATTGGTTTACACTGTAGAGGGCTTGCTCATAGAAGAGTTTTTGAGTTCCCATTGACCTTGTATTTCTTATCTTAAGAAATTTCTTGTACCCGTTGTTGGCATCAAAATTTTTGCAAACCCTACTTGGTTTCACACAGAGACACCAGACTAGGTCTAAGTGATCATTAACTTGTTTACTGATAAATATAGGTGGTCGTATTTGTTGGTTTGAGTTGATCAAAGAGGATTATAATTTGTTTTCTTGATTGAAATTCGGTCATGTTATGAACGAGCCTTGTTAAAATCTGCTTGTAGGTGTTTTTTGAGCTTGTCCCATATTTGTTACATTATCACCTCCAAACCTTATATATGAGCTTGGGCGGCCTTTCCAATTATTGTCAACCAATTTGAGTTGGATGCTTTAACATGGTATTAGAGCTAGGCTTTCAAAGGCTTTTGGATGAGACTCTCTTGATCAAATGCCTTTTTGTTTGTGCTTTTGGAGCACCTTGTTTTCCTTGTGATCCCTCCGTTATGTATTCTTTGCTTACCTCTCTACATGCTTTAACAAGACGAGCATGTCCCACATTAGTTGATTATGATCTTCAAAACTAGTATATGAGTTTGGCCGGCCCCTCTACTCATTGGCGTTTCGATTTGAGTTGGATGCTTTAGCAGAAGAAACTCCAGTTGGGAAGCCGTGAGTGGATGTTGGCACAAGGGAGTGTCGAACCACTGTAAGTTTCTTGCTCGTCTTGTTCACATGGTCATGCTCAAGTTGCTATATTTTAGAATGGATGCCGCGTCAGATGAATACTTGATAATCATATTGTTCTTCAACGCTTGGTTGAATACCTGTCATTTTTGTACTTTTAGTGTTGACACTGATTGTTATATACAATTACTCATTTCTCTAAGAATTTTGAGTATCACATTGTTGACATAAGATTGGAAAGGAAATGTAACCGTTACATACAACATGAGAATGTGGCTTCTAGTTTAATGAAGACTACTTTTGTTATCCTTATAAGATGTTTTAGCATTTTGGGCAATCCTTCATGCTTTCCTAAGATGGAGGTCTGTGCCTGCACCCAATCTACCTCTAAGCACCTTGCATATTATTAAGTGGATCTATTTGACAAGTCAACATATCCAAATTTGTGTTAAACCAAAGTGGGTCTATGTGACAAGCTCTGCTGGCCACTCTAGTGGCTGATGTAAGCTTTTGTGACATATTCAACAGAAGGACACCATGAAAAGATATTACCTCCGCATTGTGATCAAATATGTATGCTCCCTTTGTAGGTACGATTGGATGTTGCCACAAGCTTGGGACTTTTGGCGTACTTCATAAACTACAAGTTTGTGAACATCTTATCATCCCCGTATGTATGTTCTGTGCTTTTACATATTGCTTTGCCAGTTGTTTGCAAGTTAGCATTGATGGAAATACAATGCTTTTTGACATAGATGGTACCAATGTCTCAGTGTCTATTGCTTATGGATTTTTATGGCTTCAAAGTTGTTGAACTAAGTTACGACTTACGACGCATTTGTATAGTATTATTACATGGGCTAGTGCCTGGAACCTTTCCTGGTACTTCAGCTTTGTGGAGGTAGGTTCTCTTCCATTTTTCAGGTCTGGTGTCTTAGCAATTTTTTTGGAAAGGGTATCCGACTACGTTTTTCCCTCTTGTGATGGAACTGTTGAAAATGTAACCTCTATTTGCGAGCAAATGAAAGCGCATGTCAAAACAGACATTTTATTCTGCTCATATGAATTTCCTTTTTTCCATCCTCTTTTTACTTTTTTTTCCCTGATTCCCTCATTTAGACCCTAATTTAGATATATCCTTATATTCTGTAGTGCATAATGTTTCTTTAAACCACTTATCTAGAATATATAACTGATACGCATCTTATTTTTGGCGGGGTTAATGTTGACGACTTTGTGTACTATTGACACATTAATTGCCAATAACTTCATTTTGGTCTTTACGTCTTGCAAATTTTCAAGTGCCCTTTTTTCCTGTTGGGGAGGGGGGGATTAGTGTTAAGTTTGGTGTCTCATTTCATATTTACTTAAATAAGCCAGTCTGCCGGTGTTTGAATATCTCATCTTACCCACCAAAACTTGGTCAGAAAATATTTTTTTAAGTTATGGTTTTTATATTTAGGTGGTCTGAAAATAGGAATAATCCTCACTAATTGAAGGCTTAAAAGATCTGGGATATGTTCAGCCTCATCCCAAAGATTTAAACTACAAGAGAGTGACAGTTTATTTCCTCATTAGTAAATTCTGAATGAAGAAACAGTCAAACTCCATCAATCTGATGCACTCATGGAAGATAAGATTGTTAGCAATAACTTCATTGTTGTAATGGGCACAATGAATCTTCAATAGGAGTTCAAACATCTATGCTGAAACCTAAAGGAAAGAGTGAGTATTGTCAAACCAGGCATGTAGAGACTGCTTTAGACCTTACATAACTTCCACCATCGAAGTACAAGGTGCGCACTACTGGAAACTACATGTCTAGATCCATACACACTTCCTTCTAACGATCTCTTTGAAAGAAGGCGAAGAACAATTGACTATAACCGAAAAGAATTAAGATGAGCCAGAAGAGATTAAGTCTGCCGATAAACATCCCCATGTGTCTGTGTATACTGTATACCCTCAGGCAATCATCATCAAAGGTCACTTAGGTTATGCACTCCGGCCTATTTTGAAACCATTTAAGTTCCAAAACATGCTCGGAACTGACATAGGGAACTTCAGTTTTTTCTTTTTGCAAATTAGAAGCAAGTTTCCCGGGCTAATGCTACATGCTCAATGCAATTATCTGCTGTGAGCTTGGAGCAATGTTGCACAGCTTGGCAATTTACTCTGGTCTGATCTGTTCCACTCGGTTACCCCTTTGGATTAGATTTTTGGGAATATCTTTTTGGGATCAGATTGGATTTGGAGGCAACATTTAAAAAAAATTCAGAGTTCGGATCAGTCCACATACCTCCAAGTCTCCGTTCCAATCCCTAGCCCGTTAATTAGTATATATTATACTATATCATATTTTTATTTTTACCAACAATTGTTATATTTTTGCAAAATATGTGTGGATTATGTTTGCGGAAATGTTAGATTCAGTTCTTTGGTTTGGATGTTTCTTGGAATTCGAACTTTGTTGTAATTAAAAAAAATCGATTTTTTTCATCATTATTGGCTTGAATTTGTAGTAACGAAAAAATATAGTACATTTATATTTTTTGTCTTGAAAATTTTCGGGCGCAAGGCGGGTATGGATGATCAAGGTGATTTCCCATTCCCGGGACGGTTACAGATATCAGATTCGGGGATTGAGGACTGGGATGGCCAAATCTATACCCATCCCCCCACATGATTTGGGCATATTAAATAAAGTTCAAACATATTACCCTATACGACCAACCCCGTATTTTGACCGCTGAAATCACCAGCACAACATACATGTAACAGCAAGAAACCTGGGAGTTTCCATGACAACTATTGTCAAGGCATGGTGAGATATTTAAGTTATTTGAGCTCCTCTATCAACGCTGGAAAGGATTAAGGGAACTACAGGTTATGCTAAGGACCGCTACCAGTGAATGACCTAGGTTATGTGCCTATTTCCATGTCAATGACTTGGGAGTGAGGACTATGGCCAAACCTGTTTTGATTCTTTGATTCCTTGGTATTTTTGTGGTACAGTTAGGCATGCAAGTGGTTGATATGTGTCGGGTTTGTCGCAACATAGGGATTTGAAACACCTTCCATTACCAAAGAAACTATTTCTTGCCCATTTTGTTTTATACCGTGTGCATTCTTGTGAGCTATGACTAATATCTCACTGAAGTACCATGAAAATGCTGTTAACTGGTGAAATATATCAAGTACTTGTAATTGTCAACAGGGGGATATTTGCTCCTTGCACTAATATTGGCTTGTTGTATTTGTAGGTATAATACACTTGTGCTTGGGCTGCTATACTGTTATCTGCATGATCACTTGTATTATTTGTCAGTGTGTATAGTTTTTTCATTTCGTGGTTCACAAGTCAGGGGTCTGAAAAATATTTATCTTGCTGCAAATTTCCAGACAACTTTTGCTTGTGTGACCTGTGTTTATGTTAGCAAAACCTATTGGGCAAGTTAAGAAGCATTTTACATGAAACCGAGAACATAAAAAGAATAAGCAACATTGATGCCCACATTGGGCACTTTATATCATGGATAATAAACTGAAAAACGACCTCGATGAGGACAAGTAGCGAAGAAGTGGAACAGAAAGAGTATTAGTTCTTTAATTTGCTCTGTACGATATCCGCTGCAGAAAGAATTCGTTCACGTTTTACATAGACATGTCTTTGGTGTGGACTAGGATTTACTTCTGGAGGTTGTTCCTCTCCAAGCGGTATCAAAATTTGTAGTTCTTTTTGCATTATGTTGAGTTTCATTCACGAGAATGTTAACTGCACCTCTTGATTGTTAATACAGATCTGCTGTACTTTTAGATGTGATTGGAATCAGTGCTCTTATTATATATGTGACCCGTGTGGCTCTGGGTTACAAACAGACAAGGGATAGGTATCAGGTGAATTCAGAAAGTTTGTTTTGTACTCTATGGACAACTTGATCTTAAGTAGAAGAGACGTATTTGATCTTCCAATTAACCTCTCTTTTTTGCTACCAAGTAATTTTCCTGAAAACCTGCATTATTACAGCTTCTGGTCAACAAGACACTTTATGAGAAAACCTTAGCAAGTGGCTTCGGCTCAGTTCACTTTCTTCTGGATGCATCTGAACAGCAGCAAGTATGAAGCTTCTACTTTTTATTCTAGATAGATAGAGGCAGGTGTTTAAATAGAGGGGAATGTTCCAAATGGGATGATGTTAGACAGCCTAAATGCTTTTTATTTTTGTTATAGATTACTCATATCTTCCTTCTTTCTCTCTCTGTGTAGTACAAGGAAGCCATTTTGGCTTATGCAATCCTGCTCAAAGCGGAGACTAGCCAGGTTTGCCTTTGTCTTCTAAGTTTTGTATTTCTTAGCTGAGAAACATAGGACAATTGAAATGGTGCATCGGATATGTTTTTTGCGGTCATCAATGCAAATCCAGTATTACTTTCTGCGAGCATGTTAAGTCGTGGTCTCCAGATTCTATTTTTGTAATGAAATAGAGCTATGTTATTTGAACACGTTTTAGTTAGTCCCCGACAAAACCGACGAAACAAAAGGTCACAAAAGGTTATTCGTCTGAATAGAAGCATTGCTACAGGAAATAAAGTTTATTTTGAAACTAAACAAGGAGCGTGATTGTGGTGCAACCACAATTGGGATAGTCGGGGTCCTGGTTTATTGTTCTTAGAAGCGAGCATTTTGTTGAACAGATGTGCTTGCATTTCTGTCGAATTAACAATCCAAGGTTAATCTTGTAATTTAAGTCTGGGTGGTTTGGGTGTTAGAAATCTTGAAGTTTTGACAAAGTTCAGCTTGGAGGTGGTTGTGGGGATAGATTTTGTGGAAAAGTGGTTGGTGCCAAGTATGGGTCGTGTTTTTCTCTCGAGAGTGTTTGAGGTGAAGCCCCATTGTTCCCCATCCAACATGTACCAATTACCAGGTAAATACTGATTTTAATCCTTGGGGTAGCGTCAAGGGGAGTGGGTAATGGAATATGAAACCGTTATTCTACTCCTAGAGGTTCGAATTCATGACTTCAAATATGCAAGATGCTATATTAGTAACCGTTATCCCGATATTTTCATTTCAAATATGAAGTGGTAGTTATCTTTGCGTTAGAATTTTTGGTAATCATTAGCTCAATTTGCTGTTCGAGTGTCTCACAAAGAATTGTTTTGCACTGCAGGCTGCTCGCCCCGAACATGTTAAAGACAAGTGTGAGAGGTATATGTATGACATGTTCGAAGAACAGGTAAAAACCCCGAGGGCATTACCTACTCTACTTTTGCTTGTGCTTTAACTCATCATCGACTGAAAATTGCATGCAGGTTGAAATGCCAGTTGACAAGGCAGTAGATACGTTGGTTAGGTTGGGTCTTGTAACAACAAAAATTGATGATGACAAAGTTAGATTGCAGGCGATACCCTGCCCCAAGGCATATGACGTCCTTAAACAACGTTGGAATACTCTGCTCAGTTGAATTTGATTTCTGAATATTTATCTGCTGGGCCGATAGAGTGCATGTGCTTTCAGTTTTGTCCACCTGTACCTGATACTGTCTATCGAAACAAAAGAAAATACGTCCAACACCCATCTCTCTCCCAGATGCTCTTCATTTGTTACATGGGACTTAGGCATGAGAATTGTAATAATCTTTGCTGCATTTGTGAGCAGCTTAAGACGTGGGGTAGGTAAATTCCTATGAGGGTTAACTTTACTAGTTATCACACTGTTCTTCTCGAGTCACTTAATCCAATTATCCAATAGCTGTCAGGTACAAGCAAGTCGGAGCGACACCAACACTTTGTACTAAAATAATCCTTCAGAAGCCAGCGGTATGAAAGATTGTTTTTCTTGAAAGCATTTAGATTGACTCATTTACTAATGTCCCCGTTAAAGTGAAAAAAGGTCAAAGATTTCCTCGTTGATTTGTCCATTGGGAGTATTATGGAGTAGTACGTATTTGAGCTTGTGCCCGCTGGTAAAGTTTTTTTTTTTTTTTTTGTGATGGGCACTTAAGATATACTGACACAAGGGATTTTTAGCCGTAAAGCTAAAGCCTGGAAAGGAAGATAGCATGTTGCTTTGCGTAAATTGCTGCTTTTGAGTCTTGGAATCAAACCCATTTGTATGTCATTAGATGCCCCATTTTAATAGTTAAACAATAAGTCTGTTGATACAGACAAACTGAACACAGATCACACACAGACTTTGTGTGGGGCCCACTACGGGTTCCACACAAATAATCCGAGCTATTCATTAAATGTAAAATATTTTTTCAAGGATCCAAATTAAAAATCAGTTCAATCCAATACCTATAGATGTTTGATCCAATTGTCTAACTTTTCATTATCCTGAAATTTAAATAAAAAGTTAGATGATTGGATCGAGTACTTATAGGTATTGTATTGAGCTAATTTTTTGTGAGAACCCTAAGAAAAATGTTTTACAACTAATGAATGACTCGGATTGTTTGTGTAGGACCCGGAGTGGATCCCACACAAAATCTGTGCACGATCTGTGTTCTATTTGTATGTGTGAATAGCATAGTTGATAGTTAAAATGGCATTTATATTTCCTTTGTTGAATCTCTCATGGGCTGCCCGCGGCGCCCTTTCATGGGTCTGTTGGTGCCCTGGTGATGGATGGGAACCACTGGTTGATTCTCGAAAGTTTGGAGGAAAATATAGGGTGACAGAACATGATTGAAACATGTATTGCTTTCGGGTAGAGGTTTTAAGTAGTACGTTCAACCCGTGGGGTCACATGTCCCCACCCTATCCTCTCCCCCCCAGCGGCACCCTCCCCTTTTCTTTTTCTTTTTTTTAAATTTATAGTCTATTTTTTTTATGTGAAAATGAGTGTTTTTTGGCAATAATGAGTAGGAGAATGAGAAATCCACACAGAAAACTTGACGGGGAGAATTTGCTCGACGCTTGATTTACTTTGTCGTTGCCGGTTGCTCGTCTTTGTGGATGTTGTCCGTCACCTTATCGTTTTCCTCACCAATCATCAATAAAATTTGGGGCTACATGACAAAAGTAACATTTTATTGAAAGAATTTTGAATTTGGGGCTACATAATTTAGGACTTTTTATTCTTTTCTTTTAAAGTTCGTAATATATATCTTGATTGTTTAGGAAAATTAGGCCTTCATTTTTTTACTTGGTTTTTCCCAATGGATGAAATTTACAATTCAATTTTCCATAGTTTGTGCCTTTGCACTTAATTTCGATTTTTGCTTAAGGTTATTAATATAATGTGGCCCCACGTGAGACAAATCCTGGATCCGCCACTGCATTCAACTATGTAAATCAATTTTTCTGCTTAGAATCTATATTACAAAACAGAGTGGTTTTTTCTGAAAATGTCTAGCATATAAACAAGAGCAACCTCTACAATTATTAGATCACTTCTTGCCACATTTTAGCCATCAGATCATTTCTCGTAATAAATCTATCTCTATCTATTTTCACTTTTTAGGCAATATATATCTATATAAATGTTGCCTTTTATCGTACAATAGGAACAAAAAAAAATCTCAAAATGATAACTGACAGATTACTTTTATCACATAAATCAATTAGGTTGAACTTATAATTTATTTAAGTTAATACAATGTTGTAATCTGACGTGTCAGGCATCCGCTAGTCTTGGATAAATGAAAGCATGTTTTTAGTACGAGTTAGCTTTGAGCTATCTCTTCAAAAGTTACGTCATAATCAAAAACTTGTAAGGTTTCACTGCCTAGTGCAGTCGATAACCTCCCCTCCCCTCCTTACAAGAGGCGGAGGTTCGAGCCTCCTTGGGCAGTTGGAGTCCGGAGCTATAGAAAGCTGTTGGACTTCCTCTGTGCTAGTCTAACTCATCCTGCTAACTCCGGCTAACTGTACCATGTAGTAAAAAAAAAAATATCAAAAGTTTGTAAAGCAAAGTCAATTCAAACAATACCTGTTAACCTTCCCTTTTCCTTTTTCCTGTTTTCCATGATTATTTTGCAAAGGGATCCGAAGAATAAAGTAGATTTCTTTTTAATGGGTAAAAGGATAAATTGAGTAGAAGGACATAGTACAGGGGTTTATGCCACAATTACTCCATTTACTTTTTTTCTTGTAGTCTTCAGGATAATTGACACTCAGTCTCTCAAAAATACCCTCATCTGTTCATTTTTTGTGTATCTGTTGAAATTTTAATTTTTTTTTAATTTTGACCGTTGACTAGCGTTGACCGGCGTCAATTGGTGTATCTGTTCATTTTTGTTATATCTATTGATTTTTTATTTTTACCTCTACCACCCAACCACCACTTCTACCACCACCACCACGACGCCGCCACCACTGCCACCATGTCGCCACAACCTCCGCTTCCACCACCACTCCATTACCACCATGCCACCACCACCACCACCATGCCACCAAACCTTCCATTTCCACCACCACCACGACGCCGCCACCACCGCCACCATGCTACCACAATCTCCACTTCCACCACCATTTCTACCGCGACTCCATCACCACCACGCCACCACATCCACCTCCACCACCACCATGCCACCACAACCTCCACTTTCACCACCACCTCTACCACCACTACATCACCACCATGCCACCACCTCCACCACTTCCACCACCACCACTACGACGCCGCCACCACCATGCCGCCATCACCTCCATCTCCATCACCACCACGCCACCACTCCACCACCTCCACCACCACCTTCACCACTCAACCACCACGACGTCGCCGCCACCACCACGCCACCATAATCTCCACTTCCACTTCCATCACCACCTCTACCGACACTCCATCACCACCACCATTCAGCCACCACTTCCACCACCACCTCCACCTCCACAACCACCACCACTCAACCACCACATCCACCACCACAACCTCCACTTCCACCACCACCACGCCACCACCTCCACCACCACCTTCACCACTCCACCACTACGATGCCATCACCACCACCACCATGCCACCACAACTTCCACTACTACCACCACTCCTCCACCACCACCATCACCACTTCCACCACACCTCCCCTCCCCTCAGCACCTCCATAACCATTCCACCACCACCGCTCTACCGTTACCGCCGCTGCCGCCGCCGCCACCACCACCACCACCACCACACAAAACAGATACAGATATACCAGGTACAAATACAACAAAACAGATATAATAGATATACCACAACAGATACACTAACACAAAACAAATACATACATATATATATATATATATATATATATATATCTCAATAGCAAATGTACCAAAACAAATACAAATATACCAAATATACCAACAATATCTGCTGGGATTTGTTCCAGCTTCTCTCTTGCAAAATTGGAGAGAAAAACATATTTTCGTTTATTTTGGACGGAGGTTGACGGTACGTAAGAATTTAATTGATGAGTATTTTTAATACATTAAAGTGTTTATATGATATTTCGTTAGGGTCAGGTGTTTATGTCTACTACCACCACGAGTTTCTTAAAACAAAACAGATACACATATACCTAATATAGATACACCAAAACAGATATAATAGATATACCGCAACAGATACACCAACACGCAAATCAAAAAAAAAACAGATACATCAATACAAAACAGATACAGTTTTATCAATAGCAGATGTACCAAAATAGATATAAATATACCAAAATACATACACCAACATAACACAAAACAGATACAGATATACCAATACACCAAAACAGATACACAAACACAAAACAGATACAGATATATCAATATCAGATATACCAAAACAGATCCACAACCTTCACTTCCACCACTACCACCACCACCACCACTTAAAAATACAAAAATATCAACAATAGATACACAAAAAATGAATAGATATACCAGTCAATGTCAATGCCGGCCAACGGTCAAAAAAATTAAAAAAAAATCAACAGATACACAAAGAATGAACAGATACACTGGTCAACGTCAATCAACGTCGGTCAACAGTCAAAAAAATTAAAAAAAACTAACAGATATACCAAAAGTGAACAGATACACCAGTCAACGTCGGTTAATGGTCAAAATAAAAAAAATTTAAAAAAGGATATTTTTGTGTCAGTCAAATAAGACCATTGTCTCATTAAAGTCAATTTAAATGAAAAGACATTTTTTTGTGTTAGCCAAACAAGCCTCTTGTCTCATTAAAGGCAATTTGGTCTTTTCACGGACCTTAAACTTCAAAATATTTTCATTAATGGATTTTACACATTACTGAAACTTAAGCTGGACTAAATCTGTTTGAGACATCTTCTTTTGGACTTTAGACCAATTTGTTGTTTTCTTAATGGCAGATGCCCTCGTTACAGATGAGAATAAATTATTAACCTCATGTGCTTACAATACACACACTCTCTCTCTCTCTCTCTCTCTCTCTCTCTCTCTCTCTCTCTCTCTCT
>BPLS01000548.1:67522-110115 GCA_019656275.1 Rhododendron kiyosumense
AAATTTTTCTGAATGATTTTTGTTAGTATTTAGGTGATATTGAAGCATAGTGAAATTGTTTTGGGTTTATTTATGGAATGTCTCTAAATTCCAGTTGGGTTCTGTAAATTGTAACCCATTAAACACCAGAATTGGGTGTATAAGTGTACATGGGTTTCAGCTAGTGTTTGACTTTATTCCTCAAAGGACATGGATTTCACTTTTGTCTTTGTTTATGTGTTTATGGTCTCATATGAATTGGATAAATTCGCTACAGAAACAGAGAGAACTGTCAGGAGTGCAGAAGGTTGCCAGAGGGTGGTGATTGGGTGAGCGAGAGAGAGGGCGAGAGAGGGGTGGGTGGCTGGGTGAACTTGGGTTTTCAATTTGTTCTCTCTTTTTTTTCCTCGATCCTGGGTTTTCAATTTGTTTGAAAAATTCTTAGGGCAATTGTGAGAGAAACTGATGTAATAATGGGTAGACTTATGCCTTGTTCACTTCGCGATTCAAAAAGAATTTTTCAAAAAATTTCCCCTAGATTTCCCCTACTTTCTACATTTCTCTCTCTATCTCTCTCCACTAATTACCTCTACTATTTTTCAAAAACACTTTTCAAATCCCAATCGAAACAAAGCATTAATTTTTGCGTTGCAGCTCTTGGGGCATTTTTGTCTGATCAAATTGAGTGCATGGTGGGTGCTGTCAATCTAGACAAAATTGGGTTTCACCATTGAAGGTGATGGTGGTGTTTGGTCTAATTCCCAGTTCTCTCTAAAAAGGACAGAGGGTATTAAAGTCATTTGAGCAATATTCGTTAACGGTGTTAGCTTGGCACATTAGTCCGAAACCACGAGTAGGTGAACTAGTCATTTCAAAAACTCAGGGAGCTTTTGTTTTCTTGGGTATTTCACTGACTTATTCTTTTCATTACATTTTTGAAAAGAGAAAATATATTACATAGCAAATAAAATGTAGGACCAAACTTGTGAAAAAAGTGGTTCTAATCTATACAATATGTCTTCCATTTTGCGATTGAACTTATCGCAGTACAATACCAAATTTATAGATATAATAAAAGTTGTGAAGATTAGTGCGCGACTCCAGACGGCTATATTCCAATGGAATCCCAATATTTCCTTTTGTTTGATTTTGATCCAGCAACCATAAGGTCCATAAGGAGGTAATCCGTACTTTGCCCTTATTAGAATTTGAATATGATTTTACTGTTCCTATAATTTCCTAGAATTGAAAACCAGAAATAGTCATGGTGTTTGTGCAATCGATTTAGTCCAGAGAAGCAAAACTCTAAACTGCACAAATAAGTTGCACACACAGTTTACCCAAACACTCACAAGTGTTCGTAGAAAAATTCATCCCATAAAGGCAGAAACTATCAAAATGAATGGTGATGTGTCGCATACACAGGATTAGAGAAAAATTCTATTTTGCGAAATTCTGATGATGCAGTTAGAGCTTGTCGACAATATGATTTATGGCTTGGATTCGGAAACATGGAGTAACTCATTTCTGATAATTGCATGACATGACTGTATTCTTCACCTATGAACATAACTACATAAGGTTATTGCAGGGGACAACCATTTTGAACTTCAGCTTACATACTTGAAGAAATGTTCCTAATCTTGCGTATGCCTAACATTAACGTGTGCTCTCCATTCGGTTATTGCAGGGGACAACATCTTTGGATCTGATGCAAAAGATGCAGCATACTCCCTGAATGCTGCGTTTTCCCCTGCAGTTTCCTCCAACATCCCTTGGGCTGCTGTTTTGGGAAACCATGACCAAGAATCTACGCTTTCTAGGGCAGGGGTCATGAAACATATTGTTGGTATGAAGCAAACCTTGTCTCAGTTTAACCCTCCTGAGGTTGACAAAATCAATGGTTTCGGGAACTATAATATGGAAGTCCATGGGGTTGAGGGTTCAGCTTTTGAAAATAAATCAGTTCTCAATCTCTATTTCCTTGACAGTGGTGATTACTCAACGGTTCCCTCCATCCATGGTTATGGCTGGATCAAACCCTCACAACAGCTTTGGTTCCTAAACACTTCCAAGAAGCTTCAGGTAACAACCTCACAGTTGCTTTAATGTTGCTCTATTCAACATATTTAGTATTTTGCGTTTTGGGTTACTCAAACTCAAAGTTTGGGTGTAATTTGTCCCCAAAGTGTGAGCTCAAGGATCAGTATTTCGTTTTGGTATAAGCTCAAGGATCTGTATTTCGTTTTGGTATGCAGAAACATTTTGCGACGGCTGAGGAAAAAATTTCACAAAATGTTTCAAAGTATAAGCTCAAGGATTAGTATTTCGTTTTGGTATGTTGTTTTGATTAGCTAGGTAGAGGAAAGCTCAAGGATCAGTATTTCATTCCGGTATGCTGTTTTCATTTTGTTTGCAACACTGCGCGGTCAAACTTAAATAATTGAAACTTTTTTAAGAGAAAACTACTATAATTGTAAAGAAATTTTGAAACTTGA
The DNA here is from genome assembly GCA_019656275.1 of Rhododendron kiyosumense. Taxonomy (NCBI): domain Eukaryota; kingdom Viridiplantae; phylum Streptophyta; class Magnoliopsida; order Ericales; family Ericaceae; genus Rhododendron; species Rhododendron kiyosumense. The sequence continues at coordinate 70,000 of BPLS01000548.1, forward strand.
ATAGGCGGTCACTTGGACTGTTAGTTCCGCCCTCAGTCGTGCCCCCATCCCTCTCTCTGTGACTATGTCCCTCCATCATCATTCTTTGACTTCTTTCATCATGTCCTTGATGCAGAGAGCATACAAGAACAAGCCCAAGGCTCAGAAGGCACCTGCCCCAGGGCTCGCATACTTCCACATCCCATTGCCTGAATTTGCAAACTTTGACTCATCGAACTTTACCGGTGTTAAGCAAGAACCCATCAGTTCTGCTTCAGTAAACTCTGGCTTCTTCAAAACGATGGTGGAAGCAGGCGATGTGAAGGCTGTTTTCGTTGGCCACGATCATCTCAATGACTTCTGTGGCGAGCTAACCGGCATTCATCTTTGTTATGCTGGCGGATTTGGGTACCACGCTTACGGGAAGGCTGGGTGGGACAGGAGGGCAAGGGTGGTGGTGGCGTCTTTGGAGAAAACTGAGAAGGGAGGTTGGGGAGGAGTTAAGTCCATCAAAACAAGGAAGCACCTAGATAACCAACTGCTCACTGCTGTTGATGTTCAGGTGCTTTGGAGTCATTAACCTGAATTTGCACTCTTCTAATTAATACGAATAAACCTGGATTTGCATGGCACCCCCTCAATTATCATGGCAACAAATGTCACTTTAAACTTGAGCACCCAATGATTGTTTAGAGCAACTTACCGATTTATTAGCAAAAGAGTAGTAAAATTTTACGATTACCTAGAGCTGGCATGGCATTTTGTTCTCATTTTATGATTATTCAGCAAAGGGTGTAAAAGGAGGCGATCAGCTACAGAAACCTCTTCTGGGCATAACTATGGAGACTTCAGCCTAGCAGCGACTGGCGATACCCGTGAGGGCCAGTCATGGTAGGTTTCTACCGCCCCGCCAAGGGCTAGTGGGTCAGCCGGACATATAGAAAGGCAAAGCATCAGAGGGCGTCATTTTATCATTACTAAAAAGCCAGTCTCTAATCTTTTTTTTTTAAGAAAAAGTTTTGGCGCACTCTGAATCAATTGTATGAAATGATTATCGTAGGCATTTCTGGGATCTCACTTGAGTGTACCATGAGCTTGGCAAGTGAGAGGCCAACAACAATATGAGACCTTCGGTTGGGTACTCGTTTGAGCAGTGGGAACTTGATTGTGTTGTGTTCCAAGGATCAATCACACACTCACACAATCAAGGAGACACAAGATATTTACGTGGGTTTCGAAGACCGGATACATCCACATGGGGATCGGAGAGTTTCACTTTATGAGAAATACAAAAATATTACTACATGGGAGCACCGATCACTCAATTCCACTCAATTTTCCCCCCATGAATTTGTCCCCATAATTAGAGCAGCTCTACCGGTATGCTATATGTATCTCCATTGTAAAAGTTCGTTATCAAGTGTTAAAGTGCCTACAAATAGGTGTTAGAACAATTATAACATGAATATTGAATCCCTTGTTGCACTAGAGATGATTTTTTGTGCCTTTGTCCCTGTTTTGAGCCATATCAGAGTGCCAAAACATTGCTTTTAATTCCTCCGACGAGAATCTAGATGTTAGCACAAAATCAAGTACGAAATGGAGGCATTTAACATAAATACACAATTGAATGCGGATCCGTTTTCTCCTGATTCTTACGAGTTTGGAGTATAGTTTTTACATCATATTGTTCGTCTCGATGAGAGGAATCGTAAAGTATATAAACATGAACCAAAAGTATAAAAAAAAATTCAAACAAAAATGACGAAAAAGGCGTAAAATGTCTTTTGGGTCTTTTCTGTGTTTTATACACTGAAAGTGGCCACAGAAAAAAAGACGAAAGAGGTGAGGAAATCTGCTGAAAATCGGGCAAGGAGTACAAAACGATATCCTCTACGACTCTACCACATCATGAAGTGGCAAAAAATACACTCTATTTTCACGTGCTTCCACGCTCTAAAATCAAGGGAAAATAGCAACTGAATGCGTTTGAACCGGATAAGTCCAACATACCCCCACCACTCTAAACGCATACAGCTCAAACCAAGAGGGTATTTTGGTCAAATAGGACAGCCATAACTAGCTAACTTAACTAGATATCGGTAGCTAGCAGCTAGCTACATGATATTATATCGACAGCTATACAGATTTATTATTAAATAGATGATTTTTAAGAATAAACGGTTAATATGATTTAGAAAAAGGATCAGAAAACAAATTCTTTCTGAATCATAAAACAAATTCCTCTCAATTATGTCGTTATGGATGTCTAATTAACTTAAATGTTTATGAAATTAAAAAAAAGAAAAAGAAATTCTGATTAAAAAATGATATCTCAAAAAGACTTCATCAAAACGCACAACAACTCAGTAGTGCATTTTCTGCATTGCATCATGCAGGGTTACATGGGTCTCTCAATTCCTTTTCTCACTACACATTTACCTAAAGCCCAAGATGAAAGAGTATTGTAGCACCACGTGGCAGTTGCTACTAAGATCAGTGAATTAAGAAAAAAGTAAGTATAGGAACACATGTTCTGGATACAATTCCATGCGATGCTGCATCCGGAATCGAACTATACATGTGAATCTATATACATCAAACGACTTTGAATATAATTGTGTCCGAAATTATATTTTAAAATCGCTTCTATATCATGAGAGCTCTTGAATTATTAAGGCTCCATTCCAGAAACCTTATTATTTTATAAGTATTTATTTTGGAGTTTTGATCTACAAAACTCAAATAAACAGCTTATTTTCATATTTTCAAACTCAAAAAGAATGTAAATGAAAAATAATTTTTCAATTTTTTTGTACCGTATTAAAAATCTCAATAAAATCTATCAAATAAGATCCATAGTTATAGAAAAATTATTTGCATAAGTACATAATTTTTAAATTTTAAAAAATAAATACTTATTCACCCTTTTATGAAACACACCTTATTATTAAACAAAAAATAAATTTTTATTCCGGTAGCCCTAATACCTTCCCTGTCCCTGCTTCCGAAAAGAATTTGGCATATTGGGAATATTCATTTCTGACTTGTCACGCTAATAAATCCGATTGACGATAAGAAGCCAATGCAGATAAAATGTCACCGTTGTAGAATTGGATTCTACCTTCTCCGTACAACCCCATTTATGATTAGATCTGGGTAGGTGTATTTGCACTTGATTCTGTCCGATAAAACAAGAAGAAGAAGAAGAGGAAGGAATTGCCTCAACTATCTTCCCACTCCTCAGACCTCTGGTTCCCCCATGGCCAATTTGCATTTGGTTGTGGCGCCATTTGTGGTAGTGCTCCTTGTTTCTCTCTCCTCTGCTTCTGCTTTTGAAGAACAAGGACAATCGCTGAGGTTCAGCGAAAAGGGGGAGTTCAGGATATTGCAGGTAGCGGACATGCACTACGGGGACGGAAAGACCACGCCGTGTGAGGACGTGTTGCCGCAAAAAGTTGCGGGTTGCTCCGACCTCAACACCACCGCCTTCCTCCGCCGCATGATTGCTGCCGTCAACCCTCACCTCATCATTTTCACTGGTACCCTCATTCCCCGCACCTTGAACTGGTTTAACTGTTTACTTTGAGAACTTTAAAAGGTAAAAGTGATTTTCATTTCTCAGTCGGTGATTCCAAAATTACAATGGAAAACAGAGATTACAAGTATTTATACCAACTCAACCAACTAATTACAATCCAGCTCAGCATATACCAACTAACCATGTTAGTGCTAACAACCTGACTTAGAGGAGCACTAACTAACTGAATTAGTGGAGCACAAACTAACTGAATTAGTGGCTGAGTTGTTGTTGGCTCTTGAGTTGAGCTGCTTTCAGTTGACTCAGCTGAAGCTTGAGCTGAGTTGTGCACTGGCTTGGTTGTCAGCCCCCCGCAAATTGATGTGGGCACTTGTGCAAGCAGCAGTTTGGCACGAAGAAACAAGAAACAATCACTGGTGAGGGGGTTGGTGAAGATATCAGCATCCTGATAGCTGAAGGAACATGGCGGACCTGCAATTGTTTCTGACTAATCTTCTCTCTTACAAAATGAAAATCGACCTCTACATGTTTTGTCCTGGCGTGGAATACTGGATTAGTTGCCAAAGAAATGGCAGACACATTGTCACACCAAATGATTGGGGCAGGAGTAAACTCTGGAACACATAAGTCTTTAAATAACTGTAAAAGCCACATGACCTCTGCTGCCACATTGGCCAATGCCTTGTATTCTGCTTCGGTGGAGGAACGAGCCACAGTGGCTTGTTTCTTAGTAGACCATGAGATTAAATTGGCTCCAAGATACACACTCACTCTGTTTGGTTCCCCTTTTTGAGAGTTACTTTTAACTCTCGGCACAATTTTCAATAAATCTTTCTCTCTGTCTCTCTCCACTCATTATCACTCGACTCTCAAAAATAACTTTCTAAATTGTAAACTAAACAAAGTGTCTGTAACCCCCATTGGATCTTCTATCAAGGGCATCCCCAGCCCAATCAGCATTAGTAAAGGCAGTCAGAGTTAGACCACTCTTAGTAAAACAAAGACCATAATCCAATGTTCCTTTACCATATCTAAGAATGCGTTTGACTGCAGTAAGATGTTTGTCTAAAGGATAATGCATATGCTGACATACAGAGTTTACTGCAAAACTAATCTCTGGCCTAGTTAGAGTAAGGTATTGAAGAGAACCAACTAAAGACCTGTAGAACTCTGGATTGGAAATGGGAGTGTTTCCATCCAGAGGAGCAGGTTTGAGGGAGGTAGGAGTAGTACAAGCCTACAAGGTCGACATTCTTGCATTCCAGCTTTATGAAGAAGACTAGTAGCATACTTGGTTTGGGACAAAACCATACCAGTTGGAGTTGAGATAGCTTCAATCCCCAGAAAATGATCTAAAGGACCTAAATCCTTCAAAGCAAATGAGGTACCCAGCTGTTGAATGATGTGAGTAATCAGTGTTGGATTGTTCCCAGTGACTCAGATATCATCCACATAGACAAGGACACATACCAAATCTGATTCCTTAGTGAAAACAAATAGAGAAGAATCAGCCAAGCTATTGTGAAAACCCAGATGCAATAAACTCTTGGACAACAGATCATACCAGGCCCTTGGTGCTTGTTTCAGGCCATACAAAGCCTTGTGTAGTTGACAACTATGAAGCACCGACACTCCAAAAGGGCGCCGTACCCACGTATTGGACATGGGGACACGGCGGGGACACGCCTAAATACGTATTGGACACGCCACGTGGCGTGTCTAATAATTTATATTATTTTTTGATAGGGGACACGGCGGGGACACGACAGGGACACGGCTGGGGACACGGCGGGGACACGACTGGGGGTTAAAATGTAATTTTTTTTAAAATTTTAGGGGTTAATATGAAATTATTCAAAACTTTTGGACTAAACTGTAATTATTCCTTTAAAACCTATATTATGTTCCGACTGGTTCATTTTCTCATTACCTTTCAAATTCCAAGCCCAAGGAGATGACAAGCACAGACTCGGATGTCTGTCTCTCGTTCCTCTCTGTCTCTCTCGTCTCTGTCTCTCTCTCTATGTGTCTCTGTATATGTGTGTATATTTAGGTGTGTATATATATGTATTTTTATTTGAACCATGTTAATCTTATACATTAATCATTATTAATAGGACATGTCTACCTCAATGGGTGCAATGTAATGGTTAGTATTTATGGCGAAATATGAATGTTAACTTTTAGTATTTATAATCTATTATGTTAAAACTATTAATGGTTAGTATTTATGACGAAATATGAATGTTAACTGTTAAGTTGTTCATTATTTACGTTTTGCAATGTAAGCATGGAGAAAAGGAAAAAATATAAATAAATAAATAAATATATATTATATATATACGTGGCGTGTCCCCCACCGTGTCCGTATTTCCATTTTTTTAAAATTGCCGTGTCCCGTATCCGTGTCTGTGTCCGTGTCCGTATCCGTGCTACTTAGGTTGACAAACATGAGTGGGAAACTGGGAGTTAACAAAGCCTTGAGGCTATCTGACATAAACGTGTTCCTGAATTGTACCATGCAAAAAAACATTGGAGACATCTAATTGTCTAATGGACCATCCATGATGTAAGGCTAAAGTCAGAACCACTCTAACTGTAGGCTGTTTCACAACTGGACTGAAGGTTTTAGTGTAATCCACTCCTTCTGTTTGCTGAAACCCCTGAGCAACCAAGCGTGCTTTATATCTAGCTATTGAACCATCAGAATGTTTTTTGACTTTAAAAATCCATTTGCAACCAACCATGAGAACTTTAAAAGGTAAAGGTGATTTTCATTTCTCAGTCGGTGATATCAAAATTACAATGGAAAACAGAGATTACAAGTATTTATACCAACTCAACCAACTAATTACAATCCAGCTCAGCATATACTAACCGTCCATTTTAGTGCTAACAACCTGTCTTCGAGGAGCACTAACTAACTGAATTAGTGGAGCACTAACTAACTGAATTAGTGGCTGAGTTGTTGTTGGCTCTTGAGTTGAGCTGCTTTCAGTTGACTCAGCTGAAGCTTGAGCTGAGTTGTGCACTGGCTTGGTTGTCATACTTCTCTTTTTTATTGCTTCACCAATTTGTGAAACCTTGTTTTTTACGGTAGTTGCGTGTATGCTCCTGTTATTGTTGGTTCAGATTCGTAGAATTGACGAACAGAATTAGTCATGGTGTTAGTGCAATCCCTTTATGTGTAACAAGGAAAACTCTAAACCTGCACAAAAAAGTTGCACACACACATTTGAGTTTTTTTTGCCGATACACACTTACTTTTAGAAGTTAGAACAATTGGCCAAAATACATGTTTTCCCAAACTTATTTTAAATGCACATCCTATATGTGCTACCTACTTGCGTAGACATCTGACACTGACCAAACGCCAGTTGTACGTGCCAGCATGTACTTAAAGCGCATACCCCATATGCGCTACCTTTGACCGATAACACACACCCTATATGCATTATGTTTGTTCTATGTATAACCATATCCTTATGTTGAGTCATTGAAATTTTTAACGAAACGGATCAAAGATTTCCTTCAGAAAAAAGACTAGAAAAGGGAGAGTGTTCTTGTAGAGATGTCAATGTTGACCAATCGAACATCCGTTTTTTTGGACCATTAAGAGTGGAGAGAGTTCTCTAGTAAACGGAGTTGTTGAACGACTGATGGAATATAATAGAGGATTACTGAGCCAGCGCATAGGCGGGACACTTGCACCTACACCCCCACCTGTTGATCAAGTTAAAAATTCTCATTTTTTACTACGAAGAGAGATTGGTGGAGGGGACAATGACGTCGGACCACCTGTACCTTTCCTCATGGACTCTTACCTTGCCCAGTTGAAAGACATGAGTCGTCATGATTTGCCCGTAGAGCATATGAGTGGGTACTACGGGGTGATGTCGGGCAACGCATTTCGTGTGTGGTTGAGAATTTGTATGCAACCTTCCTGACTGTTGGACCACAGCCTTGGTCTGTATGATAGGCGAGGTAAACGGAATTTCATCGTGCCAACGTTATAGTACAATCTGACTAAAATGGTCATGTGCGTGGCTCAAACACGACATGGTCTTTTTTTTTTTTAAGGAAATCTTCGATCCATTTCGTTAGTTGATGTGTTTATGCTTCTTAGTCAAGGACTCAAGGTTCATTAAGAAACTTTAAGTACATGTTATTCACGAGTTTTTTGGTTTGGAAAGGAAGAAAAAGTGAAAACCAAATGTGCATGGGTTAGTCATGATTGGTTCATGGTGTCTACTTGCTAAAGCCTGTTATATTCACTTGGTTAACATCCCTCAACAGACTGTCTGATTCCCGATCCATAACAGTAAGGGCAATTTTTTTGCCACCCACCCTTTGAAATAGTCACATTTGCAGTTGCCAAACAGATGAGGATCCTACCATTCACATAGTGTCTACTGACTACGGTCTTGGACAGTGAGGTTCTTAATGTCTACCCTTCTGTGGTTTACTTCTAAATTTGTTGTGACATAACAAAAAGAAATAAAAAAGGTCACAATTGTTTTATTCAAAGTTTCTCGGCAGAACTCTATTAATTTTGTCTCTCCTTCGTCGTCATCTCTCTCTACGTTAATTTATGTAGTCTCTTCTTCTTCTTCTCTATTGTTCCTTCCACCTTTCGTCTATGCCTTACATTTATTAAAACTGGCATGCCTTATGCTATTTAAGCTAAGACCCGGAAATTGTCGAATCATTTGGCTTACATACTTGAAGAATGTTGCTACTCTTGAGCTTTCTATAAGCCCAAGATTAATGCATGCTCTCCATTGGGTTATTGCAGGGGACAACATCTTTGGATTTGATGCAACAGATGCAGCATCTTCCATGAATGCTGCATTTTCCCCGGCAATTTCGTCCAACATCCCCTGGGCTGCTGTTCTGGGAAACCATGACCAAGAATCTACGCTTTCTAGGGCAGGGGTGATGAAACATATTGTTGGAATGAAACACAGCTTGTCTCAGTTTAATCCTGCTGAGGTTGAAGATATTGATGGTTTTGGGAACTATAATCTTGAAGTCCATGGGGTTGAGGGTTCGGCTTTTGAAAATAAATCAGTACTCAATCTCTATTTCCTTGATAGTGGTGATTACTCCACAGTTCCCTTCATCCCTGGTTATGGCTGGATCAAACCCTCACAGCAGTTTTGGTTCGAAAACACATCCAAGAAGCTTCAGGTAACAACCTCACAGTTGCTTTAATGTTGCTCTATTCAACATATTTTGCACATTTGGGTTACTTAAAGTTCAGGGGTAATTTGTCCTTAAACTGTAAGCTCAAGGAACAGTATTTCATTTGGTATGCTGTTTTAGTTAGCTAGCTAGGTCGAGGAAACACTTTGCATCGTTTCAGTAACATTTTGAAAATGTAGCCGGAACATGATGAAAATGTCAAAAGAATTTGGTAGTGTATCCGCATGTCATTGTTGGACATTTGTAGGTGTCAAATAAATCAATGTTTGGGCATGTTTCGTAGAATTTGAACATGTAGGGTGCATTTCGGTATGTATTGGTGGAAAGTGGAAACATTGGAGTTTTGGGGGATTCCATTGATTTTTAGTTACATTTCGGCCGTTTAAATGGAAACAAAGCGTCCGTTTCAATGGAAACAGAGCGAAATTTGTTTCTTGGTTTTAATGTAGTTTTTAGTCTTATTCTTCCAAAGTATGAATTGTATCATCCCAGAATATGCACTCCCAAAAGTGCTCTCTCTCTCTCTCCAAGGACGGATGCAAGATTTTAATTACATATGTAAGGTAACCAAAAAAAATTCGTAGATATTTTCGATCAACTAATACAATTTGGAAAATGTAGACGTACACAATTAAGAAAATTTAGACATATATACAATTGTAAATGCATACAATCTTGTATGACCTCACCTGTTTCAAAACTTAAATATTAAATTTAGTATTTGATATTCGTATAGATGCATATAATCTTACGAGGACGATTACTGAACTTCTCAAATTCTTTGATGGGTAGGTGTTAGATTTTCTTTAAAAAACATTGCACGATAGAACTTAAATAATTTGAACTCTTTTTAGAGAAAACTACTGAGTCTGAACTCCTTCATTGTAGGCTATGAAGCACCGACACCTCTAGAAGTTGAAGAATCGCAGTGTCAGGACACGGGGACACCGCGGGACACTGTGGAGATACGTTTAGGACACGCTAGGTGGCGTGTCCCATATTTTAATATTAAATTTTGAGGGGGACACCGCTGGGGACACGGCGGGGATACCGCAGGGGCCAAACTGCAATTTTTTTTAAATTTTGGGGGCCAAACTGTAATTTTGGAAAAAAATTGGGGGTCAAAAAAAAATTGGGGCCAAATTATAATTTTTTTTAAATTTCTGGGTGTTAAACTATAATTATTTATTTATTTATATATATAATAAATAATAAATATACACGTGGCGTGTCCCCCGCCGTGTCCGTGTCCCCATTTTTTGAGAATTCCCGTGTCCCGGTGTCGGTTTCGGTGTCCGTGTCCGTGTCAGTGCATCATAGATTGTAGGCATCATGATGCTACAATGGATCTAACTTATTGTGCAGAATTATTCCACGAAACTTCAAAGTTACTATGTCCCTCCATCATCATTCCTTGACTTCTTTTATGATATCCGTGATGCAGAGAGCATACATGAACAACCCCGAGGCTCAAAAGGCACCTGCACCAGGGCTCGCATACTTCCACATTCCATTGCCTGAATTCGCAAGCTTTGACTCGTCAAATTTTACCGGTGTTAAGCAGGAAGGCATTAGCTCTGCTTCAGTAAACTCTGGCTTCTTCACAACAATGGTGGAAGCAGGTGACGTGAAGGCCGTTTTCATTGGCCATGATCATGTCAATGACTTCTGTGGTGAGCTAACTGGCATTCATCTTTGTTATGCTGGCGGCTTCGGGTACCATGCTTACGGGAAGGCTGGGTGGGACCGGAGGGCAAGGGTGGTGGTAGCATCTTTGGAGAAAACTGAGAATGGAGGTTGGGGAGCAGTTAAGTCCATCAAAACAAGGAAGTACCTCGATAATCAACAACTCACTACTATTGATGTTCAGGTGCTTTGGAGCACTGGTATAGCTTTTCTCCCTCCAAACCTTTTTTCTCTGTGTCTATGCTTCTTCCAGTTCATTCTATTGCAAGAGAATACACAGGATAGCATGCTTTAGGAACATAATTGAGGTTTGATGTCAATTTCTGATTTTTTTAATGGGAGACATTTTCTATTCAAATCGAGGGCCTACGTGAGAGTGGGTACGTAATAGGTGCTATATGACAAATTAAGCACCATGATTTCCGTTGTTTGACTGTAAAGCATAGGTCCAGCGAAGATCGGCAGAGGAACGCTATGAAAAAAAATGGAGAATACAATGTGTCGGCATAAGGCCTGGAAAAATTCCTTAGCTCTCACCTCGTAGAACCCTAGAGCGCTCAAAGCCCCTTTATGTGGACCCTAGAATACAAACTAGCTCTGATTTACCCGATACTGGTAGCTTGGTCTTGAACCGGTTATGAGCATCAAACCAGTTGAATTCGAGATGTTACTCACCATACTAGGGTTCTCCTTCCTCGTAAAGTTCAAGGCTTATTTTCTTTTTTCTTGTTACGGGAAATTAATAGCAACTCATGGTAGAATGCTAGACTTAAACGCCCACCATTATTGGATCTTGCGGTGTTTCTTAAAGATACTTCGATATAATAGATAGCTACATGTAGTTTGCTCTCCGACAGTCCTTTTCTCCACTTTATGCTATAGCATGTGTTCAGGCCCGCATTTGTATGTCAGAATATGTACATTCAAAAGGGTCCCTGGAATTCCAATTTTAAAATGTTTTCAGTGCAAGTGTGCAACCATTTGGCCCATATCAAGCATGTGCATAGTTCCTTCCTTTCGATTTTCTAATTTCACTTACCCTACACCCCTGTCAAAAATTAGCACCTGGGTGTTACTTGTTACCTATGTATTTTGTGGAATCTGTCTCTTTTTGTCCCCAACTTTCTTTCATTTCTATTTTGACCTCAACTTAACAGGAAGCCGTAGAAAGAAACAGATTGGCCGGCTTTGAGTGTTTTGCTGAGGTACATTTATCCAGTGAAGGCTAGGGAAGTGGAGATCCAGTTCAGGGGACATGTTGTAGTTTTGTGATGTTGCGTAAAGGCTTAGATGTTGCGTAGAATTTTACAACAATTTTACTGGAAACCGAAAGCAAATAATGAAGTCAACTCAGAGATACTTAATCAAATCCTGATGTTGGTTGAAGATGTGCATTCTTGTTTCATTGTTGAGATGGTTTGGGAATGCTTGTAGAGATGATGTAACAGGTACTAGCTTTTCCCTTCCTCCAATAATACTTAATCTTTCAGGGTCTGCCGGTGCTGTATTTTGAGGGCTTGGACCATATATTGAGCTGATATTTTTCAGTTTATGTTTTGACCAAAGGAAGTGGCTCAACTATCTAGTGGTAACTATTCATCCAGTGAGGGGTAACAGTCCCAGCGCGGCTTGTTTCTTTCAGTAGACGAGTCATGCTAGCAAAATAGGCAAGATGGGAACGAAAGGATGATTGCAATACCCAACTCCATTGAAGAGATGTGCAGTTGGTTGTGACACAAAATGGGCAATACACCTTAGAAAAGAAAGAAAGTAAACAGGAATGAAATTGGCCAGTGAAGTGTTCTCATTGACTGAACTCTTATACGAGTTACACAGCACACAATAGGTGCTCATTGGGAAACCCTAATTTAGTTTCTACCACGTCACTGGAAACTTTTTTGTATTCAAGGAATTTGTTCGTAGAATCTGTTCTCAGGAGGGAACAATGGTTGCAGACGGTTGCTAATACCTCATAGACCAAGGGGCAAAAGGAGGAATCTGACCGAGGAGGGGCTTGCATCTTTTAGTTAATTGGTGACGCAATATCTGACTAAGATGATGATAAACAATTGGTCCGAAAGGATATGGTTTTAATTCTAGCGGGTTGCGCCGCTAGTTTTTGCGACAGAATAAGGAAATACTGGAATATGTTTCAACATTGTTTCCGACGATCATTGTTCTGTAATACTGCAAGAACTTTCTTGTGGGCTGTGGCCATCGAAACTAACCCTAGCTATAGTTTTGACGGTCATTCACATGAATAGGCACATGAACCAAATCGATCATCTCGTGAATGATCGTAAATTTTGAAGAGAAGAACTTGTCTGCCGACGACAAAAAAAAAACTTGATCAGACAATAATAGGCAAATGAAAAATCATTTCGAATAGATGATTACAGTTTAAAATCATGACCTATTTTTAGAAAAGAGAATATACTACTTGTTCAGAGTATAGATGTTTAAATAATGAATAATGCTACTCACACAACGATCCAAACACAACAACTTACACAACCTCTCACATACATGTGGAACCCACACATAGTAATGTGTGTAGAGCCCACATGTATGTGAGAGGTTGTGTAAGTTGTTGTGTTTAGATTGTTGTGTGAGTATCATTTTTGTTAAATAATATGACTTTCTACAAAGATATTTTTCTTTGCAAACCCTACCAAATGTTCAAATAATACGACTTTCTACAAAGATATTTTTCTTTGCAAACCCTACCAATTCAAGCTTTTCAGGTTTGTGTGTTTTGTACTTTATTACTATTATCAATGAATTTCTTATTCTTCCACACAAAAAAAAAAAAAACTGATGGACGGTTGGTACTACCAGGGCACCTGTACCTCTTTGCTGATGTACCTCCTCCTGTGTAATTGCGGTCTAAAAGACGCACAAAAAGAGTGCTACAATCAGAGTTCTTTGTGCGATCCTGCAATTGAAATAACATAAAAAGAGATACATGTAGTTCTTTGTGCGATCTTGCAATTGAAATAGCATAAAAAGAGATACATGTAGAAGCATTTGAGTATATGTGATTTGAACTCTAACCAAATATGCAAATGTTGTAATTGTTTATTGTCATAAATAACGGCAAATGAGATCATGTCGCGTTAACTTAGGGTGAGTGAATAAGTTTCCCAAAAAAAGCCAGTTGGCTTTTTGGGAATTTTTTTGTTCTCTTTGTTCAAAGTTTGTTCGCATTTGTTAGTTTTGTGTTAAATTTTATAGATTATTGATTCGTTTCGATGAGAGGGCTCAAAAAAGTAAACAATTATGACTCTTTTTTTTTGTGTGGTCTAAATGGTCTAAATTTTGGATATTTACAAAAATAATTGGGTAAAATTTGGATATTTACCATTTACGCACCTAACACACCCTCACAAATTTCCAACATCCAAGATACAAACCAAGTGTAAAATTTGCAAAGGAATATAAAGAATTAGGGTTTGTAGGGAGCTCCTCATTTGCTATGCAACACAACACAATTGTCAAAGGGCACATGAGTTGGGGGTGAGTGTGAACCAAACAATTTTTTATGAATTGAAAATTTTGAGAATTAAACTAATCCTCGAAACACATATAGCCGACCTAATCCAAACTACTCTCTCCGTCCCTTTTTAAATGTCCTCCTTCGTAATTCTAACTTATTAAAAAGACATCATCATTACACTTTTTACATCAACTTTTACCTCCACTTTCCCTCCTTACCCTCTATGAAAACATAATCATTACATTTTTACTCACCAACTTTTCAAAATGGAATATACTTTTAGGGGCAAAATGGAAAATTCACTAACTTTTACCAACTAACTTTACAAAATAGACACTTATTAAGGGACAACCCAAAATGAAATACTGGACTCTAAAAAAGGGACGGAGAGAGTATAATACTATGGTTCAATTTCGGTTTTAAACCACGGATTACTTCAAGTTGAGATTATTTCTTTAAAAGGTATTCAGAGCAATGAAGCTTTGCATAAAAAGAAACTTGCGTTTGAATCACTTTTCTTAAAATTCCTAAAAGTAAAAAAAAATAGAAGCTTCAAATGTACTGTAAGTGACATAAAAATATCGATCTATAAGATGACAGTATATCATGGTTGAATTTGTTATTATATAATGTTTCTTAAAAAATATCAATTGCATGTAAGGAAAAACTACGGTTCAAATCAGTCTGAAACTAGAACCGTGAGAATAAATCCGTCTGCCATCTTTGTTTTACCGTTTTATAAACCAGGACCGAATCACACCGCTGGAAAACTGAACTGAGAACTGGACTGACCAGGTCGGACTAATTCTTATTGGATTCACGATTTGATGATTTCTTTGCTCACTCCAACTAGGGTACCCTTAGGCCCCGTTCAGTTGTCAGGAAAGTACAGAAAATGATGGAAAAATCAAATTTCCCATAACTTTTGGGATGATGCTATGGTGTCCCCGGTCATTTTGGGGACACCGTAATTTTTGGCATAACAGAACCCTTGCAAGCATAACAAAAATCATTATAAGTGTAATAGAATCATAACATGGCATAACCAAGGCATAACCAAAAACCAATCAAGGCATAACCAAAAATCAACCAAGGCATAACCAACCAAGTTATGCCTTGTTATGGTTTTGGTTATACTTATAATGGTTTTGGTTATGCTTGTAAAGAATTTGGTTATGTTTATAATGATTTTGTTATGCCAAAAGTTACGGTGTCCCCAAAATGACCGGGGACACCAAAGTCATTCCCTAACTTTTGTAATGTTCAGTTAACAGGAAAGTAGAGGGAAATATGTTTTTAAGTTTTCCTGCAAGATTTACTGTCTTACAAAAGTGATCCAGCCAAAAGCATAGGATTTTGGGTCACAGGAAAAGTTTTCTCCATTGTGGAGCCAAAATAATTGACGGGTAAGAAAAAAATGAATGATGCTAATACCAAAAAAAAATACGAATTAGGTTCTTAGAAAGGCACTTTGAGATTCACGTAAGTAACAACAATTTCGACTATTATGGCGCTTTTTGAGATAATTGTTGTAGAAAAAGATTGGTAGTTTATTTTTTTTGGAAATATTTATTTATCTTGTCATTAATTTTCAATTTTGTTTTGTACTAACTAATTATTATCAGTGAGTTTTTGCATCGGCATCTAATCAAGCACGTTTGTTTAACATTTGTTTATTTAAGTTATCATCTACTTATTTTTTAAACTTCATTTGTACGATTGATTATCAGAGGATGCCAATTTAAAGAGGGATTTGCATGACCATTCAAAAGATAGCAAATTGAATAGGGAATTGAAAATCTATTTTTTCATTTCAGGTTAAGGTTTTGCATTAGATAAAATACATTTTCCGTATGTGTTAATTTTTGAAATATGATAGCCTATTATTTCGCTCTTAAAGTTACTTTTATTTAAAATTAGTCGTTGGAATAAATTGAAATAAAAATACCGAAGTTTTTCATAAGTGTCTTTTCTCGGCAAATGAACCACTAAATTTTAGTTTTCCTGCAAAATAAATTTGTCAAATGAATACTTACAGGAAAATAGATTTCTTTTTCCTTTACTTCACTTTACTTAACTTTTCTTGAGAATAACTTTTCGGTACAATATTGCTGGTAACTAAACGGAGCCTTATTTGAGGTGTTTTTTTATTTTTTATTTTGCACTTATCTGAGATTAGGCGAAATTCGGAGGGTCAAGTTTGCAAATTAAAAGTTAAGAAAAACCTACTAGTTCTATGCAGCGGTTTATTTTCGCTGTTGTTTAGAAAAACCATTTGGTCCTACTTTACACAGCAGCCATGGCAGGAAAGCGGAAGAAGAGCGACGACGGAGATGAGGACGGCAGCAAAAGCAGTCGCAAGAGTTTCGTCCTCGACGGAGACGACGATAGCAAGCAGAAGAAGAACGGAAGTAAGGGGCAGCAGCTGCTTCCGTCGACGATAAAGAACAAGGAGAAGAGGTCCGCCGTACACGCCAAGCTCAAGCAACAGAAGAAGCTCGAGAAGCGCAAGAGGGCCAAGACTCGTGATGCCGCCGAGAAGCAGGCTCTTGAGCTCGGCGAGGAGGTATATATATCTGGACCCCTGTATTTTGCTAGCAATTTTTATGCGGAATTGAAATCTAGGGCTCTGATTGTTTGGTTATCTTGTTTGTGCAGCCGCCCCCAAAGATGATCCCCCGCACCATTGAGAATACCAGGGAGCTTGACGAAACCGTTTGCAAACCTGATGATGAAGAGGTATTTCCTGTGCCATATATATAGATATATAATATATGTATGCCATTGTATTCATGAAGCATAAGGACGGGAACATACACATTTCCTGCAACTGGTTTTTTTGCGCGCTAGTAGCTCACAGAAAGGATGTATCCTATTTATAAAGACAGTTTTTTTTTTCCCTTCTCATTTTACTTGTGTTAGGATGTATCCTAGATAGAAGTGTGAGTTGTATCCGATGTAAAATGCAAAATATCTGCGTGTGTTCATAATTTTGAGATGGAATGAAGTTTCATGTCTTCGTTGTTACTGTCTGGTAACAAAATTTACGGTGTAATGTATCTCGCGTCGCATCATGGATTGTGTGGGTATCGGAAAACTTAAGCGTAAGATACATAATTATTTTACCTCTTAACGTACCTAATCATATATGTGTCTAAGATTTTTGTAGACATGGGATATGTTTAGAGATACGTATCAATTTCATCTCTAGAAATACCATATGGTCATATGCTATTGTGAATTGTAACATTGTGACAACCCTAGCTGTAGCAATCATTTCAGCAAAATCTTAGTATTGAGGAACTTGATATGAAACCCTGCTTGTGGGGGGATTGCCTTCCCATTCACTTCGTGCATTGACAGCTGTTTGCGGGTAATGATGCGGATGAATTCTGTTCAGTTTTGAAGCGTGAACGCAATCCAAAGATATTGATCACCACTTGCCGTTTCAACTCTACTGTACGTCTTCTTTTCAAATTGACCATTTGTGTGTTGCTGTAGAACTATTCATAGGAATATGCTTTCAAAAGTAGGAATATGATTATCTCTTAAATGAGATTCATTATGCAAGCTTTTTCTCCTGACGTGTTTTAGTTTGTCTTTGGAACATATGTTGCTTGAACAATAGAGGGGACCAGCTTTTATATCGGAATTACTTACTGTGATCCCAAATGCTCATTACTTCAAGAGAGGAACCTATGATCTGAAAAAGGTGCTGGTTTTTGCTCTGTTGGTTTTCAGCTTTTTGATTGATTACTTACTTCAAGAGAAGGACCTATGATCTAAAATGACTTCTTATGTACGGAGTTAATGCTGCAAGCGCTTTATTATCTGAATATATCGTTCTAATTTTTCTGCAGATTGTAGAGTATGGAAGGACTAAAGATTTCACTTCTCTTATAGTTGTTCATACTAACCGAAGGGAACCTGGTTAGCAGCCTCAGCCTTCCTTGTTCCTCTTCCTTCAATTTTATTGGAATTGGAAGATTTTATTTGTCAATTCTGGTGGTTGTTCTTCAGATGCTCTCCTTGTCATTGGTTTACCTGATGGTCCTACCGCCCATTTCAAGCTCTCAAAACTTGTTTTGCGCAAAGACATTAAGGTTTGGTGATTCAAGCTCTCTCTCATCCCAGTTTCAGCTACTACGTTTTTTTTGACTGAGTTACAATGGCTCTGTAAATATTAGGCAAAACTTAAAGGCAACCTTTCAGTTAGTAGCTTTGGATGGGCTCATCGGATAAGGAACACGAATTGGGTGTTTTCTCAAAATGGATAACCGAATTACTCCCTTTGACCCAAATTGTTGTGCCTTTTGGGGCAGTGGTGCCACTCGAACAATTGTCTAGATTGCACAATCTATAACGTTTTTTATGATTTTGAAAACTTTGTGTAATAAAACTAATTGAGATCTATCTAACAAGATCCATATTAAATTAAAAGATACACAACAGTTTGAGAGGTCTCAAATAGTAAAACATGCACAACGGTTTGGGAGAGAGGGAGCAATTTTTTGGAAGCATACAATGCCAAAAAGAACAAGGAAACCTGACAAAGGGTCTAACCTCCATTATTCCAAAGAGGCTCCTCTAAAGTGTTTTCCCAGGGAAAAACAAGGTTGACCCCTTGTCCTTTTCTCCTTGAGCTTGTTTTGAAGGAACAAGGAAACCCAACAAGGGTCTGCCCTTGTAACTTAGGGGGTATTTCCTCTATCATTCCAAAGAGGCTGCCCTAAAGTGTCTTTCCTGGAGAGTACAAGTGTTGGCCCTGCGTCCTTTTGTCCTAATCTTGTTTTGAAGGAACAAGGAAATCCGTCAACGGTCTACCCTTTCAACTTAGGTCTTGTTCCAAAGAGTCTGCCCTCCAGTGTCTTCCCTTCCCTGGTATAGAAGGGTTGACCCTGGTTCCTTTTCTCCTTGATCTTGTTTTGAAAGAACAAGGAAAAATGAGAAAGGGCTCTACCCTTTTATTGCAGGGGTCTTCCCCACATATTCAAGAGACTTCCCAAGAATTTTATTTTTCCTTGGGCTTTTTTTTGTGCGTAGGTGTTTACCCTTTTATCGCAGGAGTCTTTCCCCACATATTTTGAATTATGTTCTGAGGACAGCCTTTTTCAAATATGTGGGTGAAGACCCCAGTGATAAAGGGGTAAACCCCCTTTCGTTTATCTTTGTTCTTTCAAAAGAAAAGGAATCGGGGTTAATGCTTCTATTATTAGGGAAGACCCTTGACGGGTTTCCTTGTTCCTTCAAAACAAGATCAAGGAGAAAAGGACGTTGGGTCAACCCTTGTACTCTCAATGAAAGACACATGAGGGCAGCCTCTTTGGAATGATAGAGGAAAGACCCCCTAAGTGACCCTTTTCGAGTTTCCTTGTTCCTTCAAAACTAGCTCCAGGAGAAAAGGACGAGGTGTTAACCTTTTTTTTTTCCTGGAAAGACACTCGAAACTCGTGAGCAACCTCTTTGGAATGAGATAGGGAAGACCCCCATGTTACACGGGTAGACCCTTGTCGGGTTTCCTTGTTCCTTCAAAAGAAGCTCAAGGTGAAAAGATTCTTAGGTCTGATTAGGTTAGAAAGTTAACTATGAGAGATCCATATTGCTTGATGCTGCCGAATCAGTAGGCCTTACATATTGAAAAAGATATGGATATATACTGATTGTTGACATTTGTTGATGTCAACGTATGTTGCTTGCAGAATCATGGAAACCCGACTAGTCACGAGCCTGAGCTTGTGTTGTCTAACTTCACAACGCGTCTGGGTCATCGCATTGGCAGGTTTCATTCTTATCTCATCCTTTACAACCATTGTGTTGAATATTCGTACTTTTATCTTTATCTGTGACTATCATCCTCATAAGTTACACAGATTTTCCCTCTCTCTCTCTCTCTCTCTCTCTCTCTCTCTCGATCAATCGATCGATCGATTTGTGGATGTGAGGGATCTGTTTTACCTTTCTAGACATGCATACTATCTATCATAAATATTTTTCTGACTGCTATCTGCTGTTTTCTTTTCCATCTAGGTTAATACAGTCTCTGTTCCCACAATCTCCAAATTTCCGTGGCCGGCGAGTGGTAACCTTCCACAATCAGAGAGATTTTATATTCTTTCGCCATCATCGGTGGGTAGTGTTGGTTTTCTATTTTCTAATTTTGACTTGTGTGTCTGAAAGTTTTCTGATAAATGAATCTTGCCATTAATATGGGTTAAAGGTACATTTTCGAAAGCAAAGAAACGAAACAGATCGACTCAAAAGGGAAAAAAGGCAAGGACACCAAGGAGGAAAACGGCTCTCAAGAGAAAATGGTTGCCCGCCTTCAGGTTTGTGTTTCCTTGGTCCCTGTGTGTTTCCAGCTCTCAAACCCTGTTGGTCTTAGTTGGTTGGATACTTGACTCTAATTGCTGGAACTTCAGTAAGTCCATGATTGGTTGATTGCACAAAATGCTTGGTCTTGTTAGCAATAACTTGTTCAGTTGATTTCCATGGAAGATGGGAGAAGTGGTTTGTGAACTGTTTGTAACTCGTTGGGAAGAGTGAGAATTGCAGGCCACTTGTCTGATACTTGTCTGTGTTTAACAATTTGAAGCAGAGGTCTAATGCTCTACCAGACAGAAACATAAAAAGTTAGAACTTGTGATTCATCTCTACTCTCTACTGCTATTCCATGCCAATGGCTGGTAGCAAATCATCTTATAGACAGTCTCTTTAGTCTTAGTAAAAGCTGTAATGTGATTCACCTAATTCCTGCATCTATAAAGAGAAGAAAAACAGAGTGGTGCCTCAAAAGATTTTCTACTTAAACTGGTATTTTGTAGTCCGTTACTGGTTTATCAAAAACTTCTCCATTTGACTTCAAAGTTTGTTTACTGAAAGCTATTCACTATTTATGCTGCCCTGTGGTTAAGAGAATGATATGAACGGATGGGAAAATTTACATACGGACAAGGGGCAAGGGGCATTACCCCAGACAAGTACAAATTTTCAAAACATTAGCTAGAAAGCATCTAGCATCAGCCAATGGAACAGGAAAGTATCAGCCGCACATCTAGAACACTGGATCTACCACCTCAACAATTGTTGGCCACAAAAATGTATTGTGTCAATACCGTATGAGGCCATTTTTGTGTTTATGAATTAACATGATCTTTTAACCATCCAATATGTCCTGGATCATAGAATTGATGTACTTGTAGCTTTCAGCTTGAAAAACTCTAGCTTTTATGTCCTTTAATTTGTATAGACATAGGCAGCCAGCATCAACCTACAAATAATTATGCAGAATGTTCCCTGTTAGGTTTGTGGCTGCCTGAGTAAAAATCAAATCCCCTGTCATTGAATAGACAGCTTCCATCAACATCTCCATATCCTGTTTTGTGACTGAGCACTCAAGACAGATGGTCAACATTCAATATCTCCTTCTTACACCTGCTAAACCACAGCACTTGTAGTTATTTTCTTATATTGCAGGAGGTTATTTTGGTGTTTAGTCTAATATAAACTGATGTCAAGGGACTAGTTGGTTAGTCTATCTCTGTGTTGCAAACAAATTTTCAATTCCAAACTTGCAGGAATGTGGTCCTCGTTTCACATTGAAGTTGATTAGTCTGCAACATGGAACATTTGATACGAAAAGTGGAGAATATGAGTGGGTTCACAAGGTAAATTACTAAGCATCCAATATTTTCTTTTCTATCGAACTGACAAAATTTCCTACTTATTGATTTTCTGCGAAAACTTCCTTCACTTGTCCAGCTCATTTATCACTGACTTTTGTTTCTTTCTTTCTGTTTGAAATGATAGGCGGAGATGGACACTAGTCGCCGGAGATTTTTCTTGTAATGTGCTTTGGAATCTCGCTATTTATTTTCTCGGTACTTCTAAAGAAGTCTTTTGAATGAGGATTTTGTTTTATTCTTTCGTGTATTTTTTCCCCTTTTTTTGGTTGGGGGTAGGGAGTAATACAAGGTAAAAGTCAGCACCTTGTAACGATAAATTATGTAGTGTGCCATTTTCATTTCTTGATTGGTACTCCGTCCTTGTGACATTGAAATTATGAATTTTTCTTTCGGATAATGTCATTTATAGTGAAGAGGATACTCCCCGAGTTACATCAACATCAGTATGTCTTCGCTGTATTGTTCTTTGCGTTTGGCTGTTTGTGATCTTATTTGTGCACCTTGAGTTCCATTCCTTAAGCCAAGTACATGCCTTTCTGAGTACATGAAGACAAATCAAAACAAACAGACCTGATGAAGCTGCAACGCGTGAGATGGATCTTTCAGGAGGAGAATTTGCTATTAGATAGACACAATCCATAGCAATCAACATCCAACCTGAGTTTTCCAACAGGGTCTTGATTACTTTTGCTTTCCCCTTGTAATCTTTGTACAGTCTGCAAATTATCCTTACACAAAGAATACCTACAACTATAAACGTAGTTAGGGACCACCCCCGGTAAGACAAAACCTTCCCTCCGACAACCAGAATCTCTCTCCGACAGACGCAAGATTTACACTCACCAGAAAAAGTTGATGAGACTAGGGCATCAAAACCCGTGTAGTAAGGCAATATGGTGGAATCTAGGTATAGGCTTGCATGCAAAATTCCAGAGATTGTTGAGACAATGTAGAATGCATATTTGATGTCATTTTTCTCAGCTGCATTGTCGAAAACAAGAGCAGAGATCTGAATCAGTTGGAGCATAGAGGTACCCACACACGAGATTGAAATCAGTGTATTGATCCTTTGTCCCTTGGCAAGGGCCAAGAGGAGTAGCGGGAGGGAAATTGGACCAGACGGTAGCAAGTATCTTCTACTTAGTTGAGCAAGACGAGGTCGCTTGGTGGCCCCATATATCTCCATTATGATTGAGATTAGGGTTGCTAGATACGACACCGTTGTAAGGCAGATTACCGAAATATCCACAGCAAGCGGATAATTACCTTGGAAGGTGCTGTCACAGAAGTAGTGATAAGGGCAGTTAATGGGATCCATGGTCTCTTCTAGTTGCCACCTTGTACACTTGTAGAAGGTTTCACGGATATCTTCTGTTGCCCATTGGTGTCGAAATGCTAAAATTTCTGGATGCAGGAGGAGATGCCTAATCATCATTCTGGATGCTGCATGTATTTGTAAGACAATCGTGGTATTATATGCGTTCGTACCTCCAAAGTTGAAATCCTAGATCTGCCATTGATGCTGTTTTTTGTTTTTATGAAGGTTTTGCCTACTTTCAAGTGTGTCTGCATTATGGTGATGAATATATATGTGAGGAGGGCTGAATTCCCTGTCTGGTAGTTGAGACAATAGCAGTTGCAATGTTGTTTTTGCTTGTAGTTGAATTGACGAGGGAAGACCAACCATCTTTATATTGTTTCTGTGGATGTTTACATCAACTTAATGCTTAAAGATGGAATCACTTACAGATAAAGTATTGCTACAATAATGAACCTTGTTTCCGTTTGCCAAATGTACTCTACAGAAATACGGTACAAAACAGGGACCCGGACCAACCGGTTAAGTTCTGCTTATGTAGGATGTTTGTTATGGCAACTGAAACTAAGGCTCTGTTTTGTTTGTTTGGACGTAAAATATTTTCCGGTAAAATGTTTTATCTATTTTCTTGTGTTTGGTTGTGTAAAAAATGAGGAAAACATTTTACATGTAAAACATTTTCCATCAAATGGATGAAAATAACTTACCCTTAAATCTTCCATAAGTTATTTTCCGAAATTAACCCGCTGCCTTCTACTGCAATCCTCATTGCTTAGTTTCCTCGATCGTCAGTTCTAGCTCATGTTCAATTCCAATAATCTCATATCTCTCCACCGTTTAACCCCTCTTCTCTCTCTTACACTATTTTGTTGATTTCTGAAAATATTTTCAAGTGTCAACCAAACACCGGAAAATAAAAGTTTGAAATTTGTTTTCTGAAAAAATATTTTACATGAAAAATATTTTACATTGTAAAACATTTTACATCGAAACAAACGGAGCCTAATTTCGGGATATCATGATATTATGAGGCATGTATTCGGACTCTAGAAATGTAGTAGATGATGAACATTTATAGAATCAGAAGCAATTTTCACTCATCGTGGTTGGTGTGGAGCCCAGTATTTGTAGGGACCTTCAATTTGTTTGTTTCCCTCATTTTCCTCCCGACTTTGGATCTTAGCACCAAGGAAAGTTCGTCTGTACAAACTACAAACGGTCTAGGCCTGTATTTGAATGGAATATTACTATCATAATTCGCCACATGGTTACCTTCATTTTGATAGGGTTTGGGGATGTGAGGTTTTGTCAACAGGGTCAAGCATCACAGTCTGATGTACTCTCTCCACCAAAAAAAAATTTGTCCGCTCTGTAAGATGGAACTAAAAAATAACATTTTTTCCAAAAAAAATAATATTCAAATTTGTTTCATAAATTAAAAGATTGTTTAAGTTTTTTTGAATTTTTGTATTATTTTTTACTTTTCATTTTACGGACCGGACAAATATTCTTTCTATCCATTTCTGGGTGGGTGGGCGCTGTCACGTTGGTACCAAGGATTAATGACGGATGGAGGCAGCTTCATTTCCAAGTGACTCAATTTGGTGTGTGAATGCAATGGGTTGATGGCAGGTTCTTGAAATAGTTTGCCTAAAACAGTTTCGCATCAAATTTAATTTTCATACTGAAAAGTGACAACACAAGTATAGACATTTATTTTTGTCATCCTAATTCAGCACCAAGACGCGGTGGGCCTTGGTGTTGGGGTTCGGCTCTGGTCCACTTTGCTACGAACCTGTTTGGTCCAGTTTGAGCCTACTCTGAACCCATTTCAATGATTGAAATTTGTTTATATAGGCTCCGGGTTAAAGATCATCAATCATTTATGAATTAGATCAGTTAGATATCCACTGGACACATTATCCAAAAATGTTTATCCAAATAGATGGTTTCAGATTAAATACAAGCTACGCATTGTGTGAAATAAGCATAATCTATTCATGCAATTACCGGAGTTCGATCAAGTTGATGTTTTGCATGAATAATTTCTCTATGGGCATATGAGATGCATGGTTCTAATCACCAAATGTGCCTCTGGTGGGCCTACCATTGCAAAAACTGGTAAAGAAGGCTAAGGTAAAGTGCACCTCTCCCTTCCCTTGACCATACCAGTAAATTGGCCTTCATGCCCTGATCTTCTTCTTCTCCCTTCTTCAATCCTAACCACATATTTGATATGTTCGCATAAACTATCAAAAGCCCACATCAACTTTTCACAGAATCATGGAAAATCAAGATTAATCCCAAACTTGTAAACCAGTAACTTAAATTAAGAAAATCAACTGCCGTTGATTGGGGAAAAAAAAAACCCTTCTATTCTTCAATTAAGCTAATATTCTGATTTTACAGAGTAGAGCAGGAGTTCCAGAAGTGGGATGGGGCTGAAGAGGGAGGTCAGCTGTAGGAGGATAAAATCGTGAACAACATTGTACTCCTATAACTTAAGATCATAGGGCTCCTAATCTGGGTTCTTCCACTTGTACAAGATTTGGGGATCACTTGGGGGTGCAGGAGGGAAGTTAAAACCACAGTTTATAGATATCATCGGTGTAGGATGTGTTTGGGTCACATCGGATCACCTAGCAAACCAGTCAGCTTCGAGATGTCCACATTGACATACACGAACGGAAAAGATACATATAACTGAGGCATCAGGCAACGGAGCAACGGAGTTTTAATTGATTGTCTTAATGATCTTGGTAGGCGATGTCAAGCAACCCTCTGAATAATAACTTAACAGCATGTGCACTAAAGCAAGCCCCGATACATTTCTCGATGGATGACTCGGTGATCACTGGTACATGTAAACACAAACACACAACATGGTTTCGTCAGTAGAAAGTTCAGTTGTAAGCCAAAAATGAAACAAGAACAGAAGTGTCAAAGTTGTTAACAAATACTAAGATAATGACAGGTTGACAGCAATGTTCATGGGTTATAAGTTCTTGAATGGGCAGAGAAACTCCAAAGAAATGCGGAATCAATGGGACTAAAATTATGTTAAGTATCCTGTTGCAAGAAATACATAGTAATAAATAGCATAAAAATATCTGGCCAGAATCACAAAAATAGAAAATCATACAAGTAACAATAATATCATTGATCTTGAATGATCAGATTTCCCTTTCATATTTTTAAGGTGATGCACAGGTCATCCTCTTCCAAGTGCTATTAACTGACCTTTCAGAGCCACTGTGTTGGAGGATAGAACGAATATATCAATGATAAAAAGCACTGAAGATGGAAACTCCCAAACCTGCAAAATGGATAATCAAAGATAGAAGCACAAGTTTAGTTGTATAGATTACAAATTAAATTGATAAAATGTTTGATAAAAAAAAAGGAGAGGCAAAACGAAACGAACAGTTAAAAGCTTTTACAACAGTAAGCTATTGGATGGTCAAGTAAAAGAAGAAAGCTTACCATCATGACAATGAGAAAGATCTTGAAGTAGCTAGAAATAAAGATGGCAAGCAAAACGTCTATGTACCTGCATAGAATATAAAAAATAATCCAACTGATAAGGAACTAAAGGATTAAAGACTCACAAGAATAAGGTGAAGATGCTGATAGTAGAGAATCATGTATGCCCAGGTTTCTATCTAATCGTTCACGCTCACATTTATCAAACTCATTCTTGTCAATGTATCCTAAATTTGGTAATTCTAGCAAGTTGGCAACTACTCCTGTGTTAAGAAGACTGAACTAACTGTTTAAATAATTGAATCCAAGGTCCAATTTCATGAAAACTTCTGGTATGAAAATTTCATGCTCTAGTAAGAAAATTCATGGCGTCATGTATTGCATACCCTGTAATGGCTCGTATGGACATCATCAAAAAATATTTACTCACAACGTACTGGATTGTAAGGCACGTATCGTATCCTAAGCATACTGAAAGATTTATTAAAATTTAAAACCTAAGAGACATTGAGAGAGATACATATCGAATTTACCTCCACACACATCAAATATATCGAATCGAAAGATTTTGACCACACTACAATTTGCATAAATGATAGAACATTACTAGTACTTTTCTTTTTTTCATTTCCTGATATTAAGGGAGTTCTTTTCGAAACGATATTAAGGGGAGTTGCTAATATAAATTTTTTCGGGTTTTATACTAGAAACAGATTCGGGCACTTCGTTTCTGTCAAAATATAATTGTTGTGCAAAAAAGAAAAGGCTTTTTGATCTGAATTTTCCATGCAACAATTCTCACGGCTTGCCTCAAGTAAAGGTCATCTCACTTATTAAAGTACATTCTCAAGATCACTAGCTCAAGAATCTTTAAAATAAAATTCTAAAAAAATTACCGCAAGGCTCCAAAAGTTGCTTCCAAAAAATATCTTGTCACGAGAAGTAGAAAACTAAGAAATACGAAGTTTCCGAATAGGAGATCCATCAGCACCTAAAACTGACATTGGTAAGTCCATTGAGCTCATAACAGATTGTTGACTCCAAAAGTTTGATTGATATTCAGTGAAAAAGGAGGAGAAAGCAAGCAAACCTTTCCATATCTTGAAACTAATGTAGAAAAGCCCACGGACAAACCCCATCCCTCTTCGCTTTGATTCAAGAGCAGGACCCTGTCTGAAGATGGTAAGGTTTACCACGTAGTTGAAGAGGAGTTCAAATATAAGCAATAATAGTAGCGGTCAAAGTCAGATGAAGAAATGGTTACATGCATCCAGAAGAAGAAAAGCAAAAGCCGTCTTCCAAAACAAGCCCTGCAAATTTGTCCAAAAGTCAGAACACAACCTCTGCGATAATGTCAAACATCCTTCAAAACTCAATACAGCCATGACAGAGATAACCTAACTGAAGGTTGGTAGGTAACACTACATGCTTACATGGCTAGAGGCTCTAAACTCGCTAATTAAACACCTAAGAGGCCCTGTTTAAATGGTCAGACTATTAGTAACAAGTAAGAGAAAATATATCTCACAAGTTGAATAATCTCATCCGACCAACAGCTAGGGATTACCAATACCGCATCCCAACAAATTCTACCTCACAAAACAGTGGGATTGGTTATCTTTTCGCCAATAGTTGTATTCAAACGACTTAAATGATGTTGCACGTGATGTATATTCCAGTTCCATGTCAATAAAACCAGCCAATTAAAGAATAGAATGGCAATGCAAAACTTCTGAGCTTAAATAGCAGTAGCATCACCCAAAGACAAGTAATTGGTACTAGGGATTTTTGGGCCGACTGCTTATATCGCAATAGGAGCATGCTCATTACAATTCAACATGGAGTTTCATAGCAAATGAGACATATATACATATACATGTGTACATATGTTTATATAGGGAGAGACAGAGAGTATACTAGTAAACCAATCAATTTCATTTACACCTGAAGATTCACTGCTTGTCGATTGAGCGAATTGTAGAGTAGATGTCTATATGCTTTGGGCTTGTGCAATATCAAATCAATCAAAAGGATCTGCAGAAAACCAAAGTCTCAAAAACCTGATTAATTAGCAAAAGATTAAAAAGGCCAAACAAAACAATTGTACATTAGAAGGGCATAGACAAAGATCATAGCTTTAATTATTTGAATTCAATTTTGGATCTTACCATGATCTCACATTCTATATACTCGTCTGCAACTGCTTTGCAATTCTCCTGCCACATCAAAGAAACGCAATTTTACTGAAGAGTTAGTGAAAATTCACAAGAAAATAAAATGAAAGAAACCCAAATTGGATAATGAGAGAGAGAGAGAGAGAGAGAGAGAGAGAGAGAGAGAGAAGAACACATACACATCTCATAAGGCGGATGTTTCCTGGAGAATACTGGACAAATAGAGGTTTACTGTTACCAATCTGAAATCCACACTCAATACATCGGAATCCCATCTCTCTCTCTCTCTCTCTCTCTCTCTCTCAACTCCGAAGCCCGTCTCCGATTGACGGTGTTGGCTGGTCGGGTTGGCTTCCGACTTTACGAGGTTTCAGCGTTTTTGAGTTTCACATCACACAGAGTTTCAGATAGAAACACAGAAGCACCCCCTTTATATTCCTTAAATAGCACTGTGTTCGCCCTTGTTCTTTGAAAATATCGATGACCCACCCTAACAGGTAACACCATGTAATGACCTAATAAATTTACCAAATTACCCTCTTTTAAGCTGGCCTCTCTGCCTCTCCTCCTCCTCCTCTACCTAACTAGTGTTTTCATTTGAATGTGGTTTTTCGAACAACAATGGGTGTAGCTAGTGATCACGCGAGGATTGATGGTGGCGGGATCCGGACTGTGATGTAAGCAATATTTAAATAATAGATTTTGTATGTGAATTTTGGTAAAGATCGATATCAGATATGATGGGTGTTGATCGCAACTAAAATAGAAGAGTGGTGCAACAAAAAGGTTTAAATTTTGAAAAATTAGTGATACCTAAAACATTGGGCAATGACGACGAGGCCTAGATGATGGCAAAGTTGGGTTGGGAGTAGTTGTGCAGGGTGCAAGGTTGGGGGTAGTGAAATTGGGTCGAAAATCCGGGTCTTTACATGCGTGGTGGCCGTGGTCATGTTAATTTACTGATTGGTGGTGTATTAGTATTTTGGGAAGTCGAAGATAGTCATATGATTCAAAATATTGTAGTGTACCATTCTTACAATATTAGATATTAAGTTGTCCTCAGATCAGATGTATATTGTTTCGTTTTAGAAGCTCCATAGTTGTTGCACTAACTTCCTCCTTGTAATGTGGTGCACATTTAACCTTGATTTCTAGCTAGCTATTTCAATGTGTCCCACTTTAACCTTTGAATTTTTTTTTTTAACTTGCGCGCAGTTTGATGCCAACCCTGCAACAAAGGGAAAAAAGAATATTACAGCCAAGATCATCGTAAAGATCATTAAGGCCTCCTGGTCCAATCTAAAGGGATTTTTGGCTTCAAGCTCGGAAAGATTCTAATACAACTCTTTCATAAGCTTTTTGACGAAACAAACGGGAGTGACAAACTTCTGTCCTTTACACTACAAGAAAAAGTATTTTTGCTGACGAAAAAAGTGGTGACGAAACAATAAGATTTTCGTCATTGTCAATCTTGTTCGGTTTGAATTTTGAGAAAAATTTTTGAGAGTAATAAGTGGAGAGAGATAGATAGAGAAAATTTATTAGAAACCATGCCTAAGAGTTTTGAGATCCTAAAACGAACAAAGCCTAAGTGATTTTCGGAGACAACCTATAAGTGACAACCCTATCTATTGGCAACAAAAAAATATGCATTTTGTGACGATTTAATTCGTCTCCGAACACCAAATTTCTTGTAGTGTTGACTTAACATTTTCAGGCAACTACCTATGTCTTGACCATGTTTAAGGAATGCTTATGTTTCTAGAAAATATTTTCCTTTTGAGCTCATATTTCCTTATTTCGTGTTATCCAAGGCTCCAGCTAATTAACAAAGGTTTTAACGCATGGAATGCTAAGCAACAGAGTAACATATATATTTTTTAATAAATATTGGCCTTCATGTTAAAAGAATTTATGAAAAACACTCCATTAATAGTCAAGGGTTTTGAAAAGCTTAGGAGGCAAAATCTGCCTATCTAGCTATCTTTTCTGTTTATAAATGGAAAGCACCTTTTTTTTGTATGGACTCAAAATTGCTCATTCAATCAATTGGGGCTAGTTCTGTTGATTAGGATTCTTGCATCTCACT
Source organism: Rhododendron kiyosumense (assembly GCA_019656275.1). NCBI lineage: Eukaryota > Viridiplantae > Streptophyta > Magnoliopsida > Ericales > Ericaceae > Rhododendron > Rhododendron kiyosumense. Next base: position 100,653 of record BPLS01000548.1, read on the forward strand.
AAGAGGTCAAAAGTTCGAATCTCTAACTCCCTGCGTGCGGGTGTACTTCCCTTAAAGGAACTTTTTCTTTTTCTTTTTTCCATCATATAGTTGGCTTTATTTGTTGTATTGGTTGAGTTATTGGGTTTGGTTGTCTTGTGGACTCTCATAATTGATGTAGCATCTTGGGTTTTATACTTTATACTTTGTACTTTATATATGATGTAAATGATCTTTTTTATCGATTAAAATAAAAACTGCTCGTACTTTTAATTCCAAAACTATCCACAAGTTCATTTCACATGCATGTTAATTTAGAAACCAAACATCACCATCTATAACTGTCCATTCTCCACTATTTTCTCTGTTAACTGCTTCAATTAACTACTCTGCATTATTTAGTGATTTTTTTTTTCACTTTGCACACGCATGGGTGTGTGCCCCAAACACGCTAGTGATTTATAATTGTAGAACACATTCATCCTGCAACAACTGAGTTATTTTTATTTTTTTGAAAGTGCAATATTATTGAGATTGAAATCCAAATAATACAAGACCCTAAGGTGGAAATAAAATAAAAAAAACTCTTGAAGTTGGAACCTACATGCATGTGGCTGATCATGGGTTATTACGATTAATTATGCATAGCTATCGAGACCACCTAATCTAATCTCTTTCTAGCTTAGGGATTTACTACACTCATAGCTTGTGTGAATGCCAAATAATTATAATAAGTTATTAGCACCTTTTGCAGCAGGAATTAAAAATCAATACCCAATAATGTTATTTATTAGTACTAATAACAATGACTGGACCTTGTTGCTTTTATGTTTAACTTTGATTAGTTGCATTTTGCAGTAAATTGTTCGGCATGCCTTCGAATCAATGCATGTGCATGTTTTGTTATCTGCTTAATTTATATACAGATCTCCTCGACCAACTTCATGTACTTTTAGACACTGTTTTTCGTGTTTTGCTCAAATACTTCAAGATCATAACCAAAGCCCGCGGTTGCAATGTAGAATTCACAACAACAAATTTCGCTTTTCCATAATGGTCGCACGTCTGCGTTTCTAGCACTTCTATTTGAACAAACAGAAGCTATAACTAGAATATATATCAGGCTTATCGGCCACTGAATTGGTCTTAGGATTGAAAAAACAAACAATTAGCGTTGAAAATTAAATGCGATAGAAAGTCGATTTGTCTTAGAAGACTGCGTAAGAATTCAGATAAACAAATGTTATGATACACACTTCATATTTAGTATCACAAAATTTGGAGATAAATGGAGTACATAACATCGGTTTTGAATTCATAACTATTTGCCCATAAATCCATAATATCAGCTTTAACTAAATATACTGCTAATTAATTTAGGAATGAAAATATATAATGCTAGGGCATAGATATATTTAGATGCATAGAAAATTCAACCTTGAATATCTACTATTCAAACATATATATAGCTAGGGCATATATAGAAATCAATAGTAAGTTTATTTGCATTATGGGTTAAAGGGAGATGCAATCTTGCAGCATATCCTGTTGAAGACTTCAGGAGCCATTTGGAAGGCATTAGAAAGCATAAAATCTGAACTGTTGTTTCTTTTTGTTCTCTTTTCCTTCAACTCTTGGTTGGTTTTTTCTTTTCTCTTTTTAGGATTGTTGACATGCATATAATTGGATTGATTTTTCTTTTTAATGATGCTTTGCCCTTTCTTTCTCAATGTACCCATTATCGAGTTTCTAATTAATAATATTTCTTTGCCTATAATTTTTTTTTTTTTTTTTGAACACTGTTAGATGAGTTCTCAAAGCAACTAGCAAGTAGTGTAGTTGTACCGCAACGCAGCTTCTTACTGTGAAAGTCAGGAAAAGATTCACAAATACGTAAATACACAAACCCACATTATGTGAAATAATAAAACAGCCGTTATTTTTAACTAGTACACAAATATACCCTGATGAGGAGTAAATAAAATTTTAACTAACTAACATTAAAAGGGACTTCCAAATACCAAAACAGAAACTAATAAGAAAATAAATCATATATATATAATTAATGCACAAATTAAGTCTGTCGGTCTATTTTCCACGTCAACATGATCATCCTGCAAGCGAGACAAATCATGGGCTACAAGATCGTACTAAACCAGATTATAGAACACGATTCAATAACCTAATAATCAACAACATGGGATTCATGGGAACATAACACCCTATGGTTTGTGTAATGTGCACATAGTCCCTACGGTCATGTTTTTATCTGTATTAACTGAATTTGAATTTTGATAATATATATATATATATATATATAAGCGAAAAATACTCTTTTGCCCTTTTCTCTCTCCCTTAATTCCCTCAATCCTTCACATTCGCGTTACCATCGTCACCACCGCCTCCTCCTCCTTCAATCCCTTTTCCCTCCCGCACCGCCACATCCTCCATCAACTATAACCGCACCAAACTCCCTCTTGCCTCCAATGTGCCGCCCTTCTCCAACAACCGCCCTTCATTAAATTGCCCAATATTATTTGAAAAAATGGGGTCTACTTCATCTTTTGTCAGTGGAGGAGAGGAAGAGAGAAAGGGAGGGAGGGAGGGAGTGGAGGACAGAAAGAGAGGGAGGAGAGAGAGAAACGAGGACAAAAAGTCTTTTAATGTTATGTACATTACTATGGATAGAAAACATGACGGCAGGGAATATGTCTGCATATTTCACAAACTACAAGGTGCTTTTTTTTTTTTTACTCGGCAAACGAAACTTTTTATAAACTCGAAGAGGGTACAATGAGAAGACAAGAACACTAAAGAGGAAAGTCAAAACCATCGAACAGAGAGTTGGACATTACAACACCAAAGATACTATTACAACACCAAACATGACGGCAGGAAATGTGTCTGCATATTTCATAAACCACAAGGTGTTATATGCATGGTTTTGAACCATATGGGGTGTACCCACACATAGCCCAAACCACAGGGGGTCAAAGTGGCCGATCAACCAAAAAAAAAAAAATGTAGACTTTGCCCAAGTTTAAAAATGCATGTGAATTCTATGCAGCAAAAAAAGTGCTCAGATGCATGTTCCCAAAAATGCATCACATATGAGAACAAGTAACTGGGTAGTGGCAAAGGAAAATGCATGTTCAAAAAAATAAAAAGACAAAGAATTTAAAAACGACAGCTCACATATGAGAGCAAGGTTTTAAATAGTGGTAGCGGTCATGTAACCCTAGGGGAGGTATCGATTGATATTTAGCTTGAATCGGGTGAACCAATAGTAAATTTCTAATCATTTCTCGCACACGCACTTAAAGCACTCATAGTGGTCTAGTGCAAACAATAAATCGGATAACAACTGATGTGTGAGTAGCCAGAATTGGTCGTTACACGTGCAAGTTTTGGGTATTACTTGTATGTTAGAGCGTAACGGTACCGTAAAGTCAAAAAAACTAATGCAAATCTGTGGATACACTTAGTATCAGTAGTTATTTAAGAGGTATGCTACAAATTAACCCTCATTAATTTGCTTAAAATTCATAACCTCGATCAAGACAAAAAACCATAGCATATGCCATAGATGGTATGAATTTTTAAGCAATTATGAATGTAATATTGATGGTATAAATTAATTTGTATACAAAATAAAATGAATTCAAGATAGCTCAGGGTGCAAATGGTAGGCACCGAAATAATTGCGCGTATCATAATATTTTACATGAATGTGATGTGTGTGTTTTTGTTTTGGTTTGGGGTGAGTATATGCGTACTTGTTACCTGCATGCTAGACAAGAAAACCTAATTAAGTACTGCGTGTTAATCAAGATTTCCAACAAAGCTTTCCCCAGCCAATGAAAGTAATCTAGATTCATGTAGAAGGGGCTATATTTAGCTAGCGTTAACGTACTAGTGTATCCAAGATAATGAGTAAACAATATATAATTCCAAAATCACGAACAAACACGCAGACACATTAATTCACGCATGGCGGGTGGGCGTGTTTGTCTAAATATTTGTGTACGTATTTGTGGTTGTAACATATATTTTTGGTTGTAACATATAGTATGTCGAGTGAGTGAGTGAGTGAATAAGAAGATATGAAAGGGATCGAATTGGAATTTGTTTAGTACAGAAAGTACCTTTATACAGCTCGATAGGTCTGAGACAGTACATTCATCCCATGCAGCTTCTGCAAGCCCAGTGAGGACCAACCTATGGAGCTACTAAGACAAAATAGAGATAGAAGAAAGAAAACTGTTATACATGTTCCCTGACATTATTATTTAACGATGCTTTCGTGGGAAGATGCGAGAGAGAGAGAGAGAGAGAGAGAGAGAGAGAGAGAGAGAGAGAGAGAGAGAGAGAGAGATGGTGCAGTTGAGATCCAAATAAGGAACAACTAGATGACTTGTTACTTACTTAAAAAATAAAATAAAAATAGATGACTTGTTCTCCAACTTCAGTTTGATACCCAAAAAAAATAAAACTGAGTCCAAGAATAAAACGTATCCACAGTACAAATGTGTGTTTTTTTGGTCAATTGAAAATACGGTACAAATGGATTTGCACGATGGAGTCGAAGAACAAATCTAATCTGCCTTCAAATGGGTTTGCACGATAGATAATTTAACTAGATATCCATTGTACGAACACAACATAAATACATTATAGAACTGGCTTTGGCCAAAAAAAAGAATTGGATTTGATTTTGGAACCCTCCTTGAGACTTAAACCTTTTCTAATACTATCTAACTCGTTCAATATATACCTCAAACCCTTCGTCCAACATACTGGAAAAAGACTAAAAATGAAATATTAAACAGAATAAAAAGAGAAATATATATATAAGAAACTCCTAACTTAATTCTTTATTATAGATGGTACGTACGTAATCCCTCCATAGTAAAGGTTTGGTCACTCGAAACATAACATATATGTATTCTTGTTTACCTGATTGAGCATATATCTATATAAATTCGATCGAGATGCTAATTGATTTGAAAGCAGGAAAATTAGGTTTAATTCAACCAAAACCCAAACCAAATTCCTCTCATATATATCCTTATCCTTATATTTCTAACGACGGTACCCTTTTCCTCGCGAGTCCGACGTCGGCAAATTAGGCATCGGGGAACCATCATAATGCCTTGATTGCGAAAGAGGAAGAACACCTAAAGAAGGTGCAAATTCCGTTGCAGTCGTTGCGAAATGCAGCGGTACTGAAGGCAACACCACGCTTTCGGAATACTCTTGTTCTGGTGAGGAAGAACAATCCATGTTCACTCCGAATAGCCTCAAACGCTTGGGTGCGACAGCAGCAGCAGCGGCATTATTGTGTATCGCCGGGACCGAATTTATAACCCTAGTCCTAATCATACCTCCCATTTCCTGTGCAGCCCCTAACTGTCCCAAATTCATCGCACCGTAGTCATGTATTCCACTGCTGTAATTGCTACTACTGTGACCGTTCCATTGATTCTGGTGATTCTGATGATGATGATGATAGAGGTAATCAGGACGGAGCATGGGGATAGGCATGGAACGAGGCATCGGGTATAAGAGCCGGCCCCACTGGATCCCCGACGGAGCGTTGATCATGTGATGAGATGCGTCGGGTAGCGTCCGATGCCTCCAGTCTATGAACAGCCGGTCCTTGCCCGACTCCCCAACGCCGCGGTCGAAAGATACGACGTCTCCGGCATCGAGTTTCTTGTCCTTCACGAACCGGCTCCAGCCCTTGGTCATGACGTAGCTCTGGCTGCTGTTCCAGTAAGAGTACCTGAACCGCCACTCCTTCCCGTTCCGGTCTTCGAAATTCAGGAGGAGGCCCTTCATCTGGTCGTCGTCGAGGGGGAAGTATTTCTCGGCGTGTTGCTTTGGTATCACGAGCCGGTTTAGCTTCCCGACATCGCTCGGTGTCACGACCTTGTGGAACATGTGTTCCTTCTCCAACGTAGAGAAACTACTACTACTACCATCGCCACCAGCATCACTGCTGCTACCGACCAGTTGGTAAGATTGGTCTGTAGAATGAGTTGATGCTGGTAGTGGTGGTGGTGGTACTGAGTCCATTAGGTCTAATTCTTGGATCCTGGTTGCAGCAACAGCATCTCCATGGTAAGACCTTGAAATATCTTCTCCCCACACATCAAAAGACGCCCCAAAATACGGCCTTTGGTGGTTGTTGGTAGAATTATAGGAAGAAGATGAATAGTAACTAGGGTTACCTTCGAATTCCAAGTCTCTCATCAGCTCCTCTCTGTCTTCTTCTTGTTCTTCGTCTGAATTCCCTCTTTTAATTTTGTAAAACTCCATGGCTTCCAGTCTTAGAAATACCTGAAAATTAAGAAGATCTAGCTAAAAAAGAAGTGGATTGACGAGGAAAAAAAAGTTAATGGATCTAAGAAATTCACTAAGACCTAGCTACTTAATTGATCTTGGTCAAATAGAAAGGTTTGACATATAGAACAACTTGTGTGCAGTGTTACCTGATTTCTAGATTCTTCATACAGGTTCTGAAGCTCCAGAAAACCAAGAGAGGTATGATCACCAGAACAAAGGTTGGTGCTTTTTGAACAAAGACCTACTCCAGATGATCAAACCCTAATTGAACAAGACTAATATTCATGGATGGCATAAGGAACTAAGTTAGTTCTTCTTTGACTTCTTTTGAGAGAGAGAGAGAGAGTGTTTCCTCACAGAGGGGTAACCTAGCTCCCTCCAAGCTTATCTCTCTTTAGGCGTTAAAGGTTTATGCACTTGTCCCCTAGGAATATAGGTCCACCTTTTCCACGGTGTGGGAAGCAATTGGATTGTAATAAAGACGTACGTCCATTATATACAGTACTGTCAAATAATAGCAAATCACGAGACTACTCAATGCGGGACCTCTCGTGTTATAATTTTACAGGGTTTTTTATGTTATTAATGATATGGAAATCTTTTTCTGCCGATTAAAAAAAAAATAGCAAATCAAATTAATGAATATAGAATTGAGTAAGATTATATACGGAGAAACGTGTAAAAAGGAGCTCAAATTCTTTGTACCAAATTTTACATGTATCGGTGTTTCGGTGCATTTCAATCAGTAAATCATATGAAAAATCTTCTCATCGCTCAAGACTCTTATGTGATTTAATGGCAAAAAAAAGCACCGAAATATTTTAATTAAATACAAAATTGTGTACGTAGCATTTGAAGGGTAACATAAGTAGGGTTCACCTAGATCACCTTTGTAAGATGGAAATGCTACAATAGACACTCTGAATTTGGATGTGCACAATACATATTCCTTTTTTTTTTTTGAAAACTATTAATCTTCGAAATTGTTACAAAGGCTAAAGGAACGACTTGGAACGACATCATATCCCTAAACAAAGTAAGAACAATTCTATGTCTAAAAATTCGAGACCCAAATCCGAGATTGGCAATAAGCCAACTAATGAAACATCCATTGGAACAAGCCCTCACCTATAAGGCCAAACCCAAAACACCTATTGGGCCAAGCCCAGAAACTAAAAAAAGAACCCTAACCCTATTGACAGTTGTCCCCCTTCGATCAACCAAAGCCGCCAACCCACCAGTGCACCAAAACTCCTCAAACTATAGCCACCACGCCCCTGGAACACATCACCAACAGGCAACCACTCGATTGGAGCCTCGGCCCATTAGAGAAGAACCGAGCGCAGTGAAACAATGACCACCCCATCTTGAAACGCCTCCACCCAACGAACATCACAATGCTATTGGGCCAAAATTGGCAACACCCAGCAATGTTCACCGGCTACCCACCAAAGTAAAACAAGATAGGGAAAGGAGACCTCCCCCAAGCTCCACTAACAACCGTCACCGCACCACCACGACAGCCACTCCACCGAACCAGTAACGACTACCTCAGCTTCTGAAGCACTAGAAACGAGCGGGCACGACCCTGGACCACACGCCGTTAGGCATAATAGAATCACCCAGCAGTGGATCAGTGTGGGCTCACTGAAAAAAGCAGAAACCAAATGAGCAAGGGAGGGAACGAATGAGGAAGGGGGAACATGGTGTGAAATCTCACATCGATGGGATATGTGAAATTGAATTGGTATATAACGATATGTGAGTAGCTATTGTATAACTTAAGGTTAACTTTTTGAGTCACGTGGTTAAACTAAGGATAAGCAGATCAGCTGATACGGGTTGTTATAGAGGGAGTGCCACTGTGATAGGAAAAGGGAAAGGGAGAGAGAAAGGGAAATGAGGAGATGGGGTGGGGGTGGGGGTGGGGTGTGGAACCCTAGCCGATTTGTATTCTAGAGAGAACGGGGAGAGAAGCCACAATACATATTCCTTGTATATAAGACATGCATATTATCTAGGCATAAATTCATAAGATAAATGTCAATATCATATGTTCTCTAAAAACTCATAACGTGCTTTGCTCAAGTTCATATAATATCTAGTATCTACTTTGATGAATTCGAATTCGGAATTCCAACCACAATCAGGAGAACAAAAAATTCGAATCCAAAAGTTATACGTATCTTATCTTATAATTGATGGTCCTTATGCCACAAATTTTTATGCAAATGTTATTCATGTTTTATTATAAAATGAATAATTCCGATCATTTGTGAGAGATCTAAGATAGGCCCACACTTAACCTAAGTACAAGTAGGGTGAGTAAAAAATCCGTCAAACCGCGAATCCAGTCTAAACCGAATGGTTTGGTTTGGTGTTTTATAGTAGTATGGTTTGATTCCAATTTTTAAAAAAATTAGAAACCGCGTTATAGTTGACTATTTGGTCTGTGGATTTACATTAATTATTTTGGTTCCAAACCAATCTGAGCCATATAGAAGTTATAATCAACTAATTTTCTAAATTAATTATATATTTAATCCACCGTCCTATTCAGTATTCGATCATTTACAACCAAAATTATTTAGCATAAACTTTTATAAATCACAACTCATTCTTATAATTTTGGTACACCAAAAGCATATGACATAATGTAATGCTCCATTTAGTGAATAGCGATTCCACGGCTCAATTAATTCCTAAATTTTCCTATATTTCTATTTCTATAAATGAAAACCAATTCTTAGTTTATTTCTGCAATTTTGAGTACACTTTAAATAGTTTACTAAAATGATATCTAAGTTTCAAATAAACCGTGGTTCGAAATCGAAACCGAACCGTAGTTTAATGGTTTGGATTAATTTGATTTTATACCTTTTGTGGATTAGTTTAGTTCTCCACATTCATAATCCATAGGTAATGGTTCGATTTTTGGTTTACTATGAAATCGAATCAATCTGATCCATGCTCACCTCTAATTAAGAATTTGAGGTGGACTCAAGAGGTGCATTTAGTTGCCAAACATTTAGTTGTGTAAAACTCTCTTTCTCTCTCAGCAAAAAAAGTAATACCATTTGCTCTCTCTCTCTCTCTCTCTCTCTCTCTCTCTCTCTCTCTCTCTCTCTCTCTCCAA
>BPLS01000548.1:110125-155258 GCA_019656275.1 Rhododendron kiyosumense
GCTGAGCAAAAAAAATAATTCCATTTGCACTAGAAATTAGTCGAGCCAGTGGATTGAGCCTCTAGAAATTAATTAATCGAGGTGCATGTAGGCTAATCGGGAGGAGTATTTCTTTTAGGTGTTCATGTCTGGTTGGGTTTTGGGGGTGGGGTGTCTCTTTTAGGGTTTTCTTGGTGTTGTGGGTTGGCTCCTTACCTTCCTTGGTGTGTTGTGTTTTTTTATCCCTTTGGGGTCCTGGGGTGTCATTTGATCGTCGGTGTGAGGGATGCCTCCTTTGTGGGGTTGTTCTTGCTTCGTTGTGATGTCTCATACTTTGAATTCTTTTATTTTATCTTTATAATTCGTTTTCAAAGATTGATAAATTCTTTTTTTGTTGTTCAAAAAAAATGTCAAAATATTTACATTTGTGCAATCTAGAGGATCTTGATCGATCACTAGAGATCAGTACGTTGTGCTTTAATTTAAGAAATAATCACATCCTTAGGCCAGGACAAGCAACATGAGCTTTGAGAGTGGATGATCGATCTAGTGGCTGTAAGGACAGATCTATAAGCTAGAGAAGGAAATTAATAAAGGTTATATGGATCGAGTAATTAGGTAGCTAGGGGACCCAATGCATTATCTGGTTAGCCTCATGTGAGCATGTCCTTCCCATCAAATTGGGCATATATATCTGACACCTTTTGCAAGTACTTACCCTAAAATGCTATTTGTTGATCCTTATATATACTAATGTGTGTTGTTATACCATGTGGCGATGCCTCCAACACATTAAAGATTTTATTCTCCAAGCTAGTAACCAATTTCTCTTTGTCTTAGTAATGAAAATAAGAACCCCACTGAAGGTGTTGGCTTGGGGGTTTAAGTGTTTGTTCTCTTCTTAGATCTAAAATCTTCAACATACTATCAACTCCTATGAAACCTATACATACAATACAAACTCTTACTCCGACTTTAATCGTCATCCTCTACTGGATATGGTGAAATGAGTGGGTATGATAATTGGGCGGATCAGAGTCGGATTTTGCATCTTCCAAACCTGCCCCATTCTATATCGGATTGGAGTCGAAGCGAGGGAAATCGGGGAGGTGTCAGAGTCGGGGAATAATCGGGTCCCCATTCTTCGTAATAATTTGATTAATATTGTTATTTTTAAAGTGTTTTGATAAGAAAATAAGATATTGATGATTGATGAGAGTTAAAAAAAATAGAAATAAAGAAAACAAAGACATAAACTAATATTTTATTAATTGATGTATTGCTCTTATTAGATGAAAACAATGAAATTTATTTAGTCATATACATACAAAAATATAAATATCTATAATCGGATTCGGATCGGGTTAAAATGGGGCGGGGGATGCAAATATCATTCCCGCCCCATTTGCTTATCGGATCGGAGAATACCCGCTCGGATCGGGGCGGGGAGGTCGAAGGCGAGGACGGGTCGGAGGTAATTGCCATCCCTAGAAATGAGCAATGCTAGGGGTCCCAAAAATGTCACCGAAAGAAAAATCTGTGATTCAGATTCACTTGAATGTATAGGTCTCACACATCAAAATGAATCTTAATCATTAGTTTCACTTTCAGGTATAGGGGAAACTTTCGGGGTCCATAGAATTATGGGGTGAAATTGGTTCCCTAAAAATTCACCCAAGAATCTTGTATTTTAGAGACAAAAAATTAGTATTCAAAATACTTTGGTCTCTAAATATGTGGTCTTAGGGAAATATTTAAAAATTACACATTTCTCTACAAATTAAATAAGGTGTAGTTCCTAAATATTGCACGTAAGCTCATCTGAACGTACACCTTAATTTATAAAAATAATAATAAGAAGAAGTACTATTCATTAAAAGCCCCAACAAGGAATACAGCACGAGGATTAAAAAAAAAAGGCCTTTGATTAACAAACCGTAGAACTCAGAATTAGACTTTGCAACACAAACAACGCCTCACAAGCACAACTCTAGACTTCTGAACCTTTTTCTCCGAGGATTAATAAAGTAGCACCTTAATTAGGAATTAGAATCGATCCACTTTCAATCTTCTCAGCTTAGTATAGTAAAAACAAACATATATAGGAGAAACCTTTTCCTCCCAGGATTTCTGGAGAATATAATATCCCTAAACCATGAGCCAGCAGTGTCATCCAAAAATTGAAAAAATTAAATGATCTTCTAATCAAGTAAGAAGGGAAGTGATCAGAAATATATAGGACCAGGAGGTAACACCAAAGAGAAGGAGAATTGATTAACAGTACCCTGTCCAATCTACTGATCTTGTTATCCCCCAAACCAAATTTCTTATTGAATCAAGTACTATATATTCCATAGCCCTTTGGTTGGTATATCATCTTGTTCAGGAGAAGCAGCTGCATCATAACCATGCAACCTCTCAATACCAGCCCTAACAATATTAAAATTACCAAACTGAAACCAAGCACTTGAACAATAGTACAATATATATACACACACACCAAGCTTCTTATAGGGGATCCCCTACTTAGCTTAAGTGCGGACTTCATATTTTCTAATCAAATTTCGATGATCCGAATCATTGAATGTGTTCAAAATATGATTTTAAGGGTCGAAATCAGCTAAAAATATAACTGAAAAGTACTTGATCCAACCAATTTTTCATAAAGTTCGCATATAACTATTTAATGAAAAACTGTTTGGATAAGCACTTCCAGGTCATATTTTTAGCTGATTTTTCGTTTGGACCCTTAAAATCACGTTCTAAATATATTGAACGGTTCGGATCATCAAAATTTGATTGAAAAATATGAAGTCCGCACTTAAGCTAAGTAGAGGATCCCTCATAAGAAAGGGTGATACAGCACAACCTCCTTTTACAAAATTAATTGCAGGAGGAAAACACGAACAATAGTTGAGCTAGAGGTACTCCCTCTTTAAACAAATGATATTAAGATAAATCTCATTTTTTCTTTAATTCAATCATAAACTGTCGTGCCCTAAGGTTTACAATGAATATAAATAGGGTTATAGAAACCCTAAACAACTTAAGAAATAATTAGGGCCGAGAATCAAATCCTAATCGCAAAAAATCTGAAAATCACCAAAAATGAAAATTCCTACTTTGACTGAAAAATCAAATACTAGGAAAAAATATAAGATTGCCAAAACAAGCGGCAACTAAATTGGAGTTTTCTATCAAAAGTTATTAGTGATTTAATTATTACTACAAACGGCAAAATAGGCCTTTTGGAAGGCTAAACAGCATCGAATGGCCAAAAAGAATCGTTGGCCAGAAGATGAGTATTGATCAGTAGGCTGTTTCGCTTAATTCCACCCTACGGCCCATGGGTCATTCTGCCACTGTCGCCCCGCCTCCAGTTTGATTTGGGTTGTGCTTGGTTCAGTCGCTCAAGAAACGTGACGTGACCCACTCTACATCAAAGGGACCATATATACATATATATATATGTGTGTGTGTGTGTGTGTGTGTGTGTGTGTGTGTGTGTGTAGTCCGGATCCCATAAGGGATCCCTTACGGCCTTATGGTGCGGGACTCCCCTTTCCCGATCGAATTGCGACGATTCGAGCCGCTCAAAGTGTGCAAAACGTGATTTTAAGGGTACACGCGAGAATCAGCAAAAAAAAATGATCGGGAAGAGCCTGATTTCTGGCAGGTACCTTTAAAATCATGTTCTGATCACTTTGAGCGGCTCGGATCGTCATAATTCAATCGGGAAAGGGGAGTCCCGCACGATAGCACTGTGCGGGGTCCCTCATTGGATCCAGACTCTCTCTCTCTCTCTCTCTCTCTCTCTCTCTCTCTCTCTATCTATATATATATATATATGGATCCGCATCAAAGTCCCAATATTAAGGCTATTGGCCAAATCAGTCCTTATGATGCTACTGAGTTATGCTATGACTTGCTTGAGATTGCCCAAAACACTCATTAAACAAATATCCGCCAAGATAGCTAAGTTTTGGTGGGGATCTAAGGAAGGGGAGCGCAGAATTCACTGGGTTAAATGGGACAAACTGAGCTGTTGCAAAGGAAAAGGCAAACTAGGGTTTCGTCTCCGATATAATGGAATAACACCACAAACATTGGGTTTAATACGTTGAGATAAGCATAATAATCCGAAAGACCGGGTATTGTACCCAAGGGAATATTTGTTACGGCTTGAATAGATTTGTAAATGTAAACAAAATTTTTGGCCTTTAGGCAGCCAATTTTGTTTTACTTTAAGCGGTGAAAAATAAACGGCTTAATTGGATGAAGATTGAACTAAAATAAAACGGAAGCCTAGGTCTAGGGGATCCTAACACCAATGACTCAAGTCAAACCACTATTCTCATCCTATTACTTGGTTTGAGATATGCAACTAAGGTTCTCAACTTGGAAGAATTGTGGGTCGAATACCAAGCAAGTTCTAGAATTCACTTGGCAAACGCCTCGAGCAACATAGCTCCAAGCATCATGTATGGCAAGTAACACGCTCTTGCCTATACATGATCAAGGAGGTTAACACCTCAGCAATTTGACAAGTGAATCCGAACTAACTCAATTTCCGAACCAAAGATTGAAACTTTATGATGAGAAAAGCAATATTAACTCAAGCCATGAGGTGCTAATCACCCTATGACCAAGCCTTATAAACTGCTCACTCATATTTAGAGAGATAGAAGTAAAGCAAAATCTAGCTAACATATTTAATCAACGACACTTGAAATAAACCTAAGATTACTATAGATTGAGAGCGTAGCTACAACTTTAATGAAGAACGAAATAGCAAATTACAACTAACTAAGGAAGGACAATGCATAATTAACTAAGAAAATGCAAAGAACAAGCAAGAGTAAGCAACAAAAAATATAAATCCTAGTCTAGATCTAAAAATGCAATAAAATCTACTTGTTTTCATTTGTGACATCACGACGAATTTATATTGCCCCCGTTTTTGCGCACGGAATATCCCAAAGATACCCTAAAAATTCTGCTCCAAAAGCCCTCGGTACCAATACCTCTGCTACTATTGGTACCGAGCTCGCTAAGCTGCTCCCTCTAACACACCCGGTACCAATACCTCATCTGTTGTGGTATTGGTACTGAGGTCTTTAGCGCCAGCTTTTGTGCTTTGGTCCTCCTCTTGGCCTTCTATGTCTTCGGGTCACCTCCGGGTCTTTGACTCTTCGTTCTCAGGTCCCGGTGACTCCATTCTTGATCATCTTTAAGTCTTGAATGCCTCCGGTGCGCTTTAAGCTTTAAAAACTCCTTTATTAAGCAGTTTTCCTACAAAACGGAAATAGCATACCTTACGTGCAATATCAAACAAAAAGCTAAATTGACTAAACATAATGTGATAAAACTAAGGACTTAACACACCTATAATGACATTATTGGGTGCTTTTCAACAACTGACTTAGCCCTACGCTTGGGGCGCTCTTTACTACGACACACTTTGGTTTGAGGCATAAGTCCTACGACAGGAGGTGGTTATTGAATAAAGAAAATCAAGATTTATCTCATATCATGTGTTCGAAGAAAGAGTACCTCTAATTCATACATATCTATGTTTGTGTTTCAAAGAAAGAATCTTTAATATAAGTAAGTTTGTGATTTCTTCTTGCAAATAGTTTCATAAAAGGAGGTTGTCCTGCATCAGTTGATATCAGAGCTTGCGCTCAATTCCGGATCATGGCGCGATAAGGAGTTCATTATGGTCGTTATGTTGTAGCCGAAGATGTCTATGAACGAAGTAAAACTACACGAGAAGCACAAATGAAGGAGAGTTTCAACAACTTGAGCAGCGGATGGAGGAGGCCTTTGGAGCGTTGACCGATCAGATTGCTGCCTTGTCTATTGGTGGAAACTTGCCTTATCGTCGTTCGGTTCAACCTCGGTTTTTGAAAGAGGAGGAGGTGTCAGATGACGTTTCTATCACCAAACCTTTGGCTGGTAACCATCAGTTGAGGGGGAGGATAATGGTGGATGAAACTATCATTGAGTGGTCATTCACATCAAATATTATTCCAGATCCAATTGTAGATTGGAGTAAACCACTACCTTTTGACGAAGAATCGGTAGAGAAAATTGCAAAAAAAGAAAATCAAAAATATTACAAAAGGAAGAAGTTACAATGCTTGAAGATGATAAAGTTGACCAAAGTGATGAATTTGAGGATTCTTTTCGAAAATATATTGAAGCTGCTTTGAAGAAGAATTTTTAGATTCCGTTTTTGGAGCAAGTTGGGAAGGACATTGTTGCTTTAATTTTTCAACTCTTTTTTACAGTTTCAATTTGGAAAAATTAATTTGAGGTACAAGGTTGATGCAAATAAGAAGCGACTTATCAAATTATTTCAGGCTATGGAAACTCAAGGACGAGTTTTTTCAAGTGAGGAAGGATGATATAGACCGATATTTTAGAAATATAGGAATTTTAATTTATTATTTTGAATTTAGTAATTTATGACGAATCTTTCTGTTTTAGCAGAAATTACCCGGAATATTAGGCTTTCTTAATTAGGTTTATTCTACTATCCTTTTATTGTTTTCTTGTTCTCCAAGACGTAGATTTAATTTTTCATTATTTTAGTTTTCTTTTTAATATTTCTAGGTTATTATAAATTGAGGGCTTATTTACCTTTTTGGTCCCCGAAGTATTTCCGCCGTGCCCCTTTGGTCCCCAATATTTCAATTGCTAACATTGCATCCCCCAAGTATCAATTTTGTATTTAAAAGGTCCCTACGGCTCACGCCGTTCCTTCCCTCCGTCAAACCAAGAGCAAAGTTGGTATTTCACCTCAAAACGGTGTCGTTTGGTTGGAAGAAACGGCTTTTTGACTTTTTTGGTCCCCAAAGTATTTCTGTCTTGCCAATTTGGTCCCCAAAGTATTTCCGTCATGCCAATTTGGTCCCCAAACGACACCGTTTTGAGGTGAAATACCAACTTTGCCCTTGGTTTTGACGGAGGGAAGGAACGGCGTGAGCCGTAGGGACCTTTTAAATACAAAATTGATACTTGGGGGATGCAATGTTAGCAATTGAAATATTGGGGACCAAAGGGGCACGGCGGAAATACTTCGGGGACCAAAAAGGTCAATAAGCCATAAATTGAGTTGTAAACTTTAGGGCTCAGTAGTTATTTATGATTGAATTAATGAAAATTAAGATTTATCTCATTGTTGTGTGTTCTTAGAGGAAATACCTTTAGTTCATATATGTTCGTGATTGTCCTTGTTGTTGCGCGCTCTTTATTTTCAACACGCCTCTGCGCATCACCTACCTTGTCTACAATAACTATGGTTCAAGTCTAGTTCATCAACACTTTCGTATACACAGGGAAATGCACGAGACAATATTCACAAGATCGATATCAAGCTGAACTAAAGTAGTTATATATTTAGTATTCATTGAGGGGGTACTTTAATTATATAGAAGGTATGGACCCAATACTGTTGCGAATGTTTAGAATAGCAGGTTGTACAGCGAGGGCAGTGGTGGTGGTGCACTTTAATTAAAGAAAAAAGATGAAACCTATCCAAAGCCTCTCATGTCGCTATGCCCTATAGCCATGGGACCGACCTCTCTCCATCTACGTGCGCGTGTATATATACACACACAAGTTTTAATAGTATATGAAAGAGGAGCCCAAGAGTTAGGTCCGGTTGGATATTAGTGGATTTGCCGCCATGATTTTCGATTTTTGGGGTTAGCTTTTTGTAAATTTTCTAGTCCTGGGACGAATGAATGTTTTGTCTTTGATTGGATCGAAAAGGGAATTAGTTGATCAGGTGCGCATAAACTGGTCTGGACACCTCTAACAGTCGAACGAAAAGAAAAAGTATTAATTAATGATAGTAATATTATATTAAAGAGGAGGGGACCTTGGCTTCCAATTAATTCTAGCTAGCTAATGATCTATATATGTAAAATAATACAGTAGAAGAAAGTTGTTTAAGTATACTTTGGTTGTTTACAATTTGATGAAATTTTCCAGGTGAGGACCATTAATTAATGATAGTAATTGTGTGTGTGTATAAATGTTACTAGTACATATACGAACACACATATCTGGTCTGGTATGGTAGTAGGAGTATGTATTAAAGGCGACCCATGGGTGCATCGATCAGTGCATGTAGGAGGAGGACCACCACACTCTTAGCTAGCTAGCTAGACCGTAGAGACACAATTACACACCCCCACACCCCACAAACATATGGCTGGCTGGCATCCTCATGATCATTTCCTCCTCTGTTGCCTTTTTGGCTTCTCTCTCTCTCTCTCTCTCTCTCTCTGGGGGAGGAGAAGGAGGTCATTTGCTGATCTAATTCTTTTTGGTGAATTTCACAGACATATACCCCTGAGGTTTGTCTTAATGATGGATGTCCCCTCAAGTATGAGAAATAACAATGAATTCCATGTGGTTTCTATGTGCTTTTCACCGACTGCCAATGAGTGAGACATCATTTGTGTTTAGACTTTATTTACAATTTCAGGTTACTCTATCTATTTTTTGTACTGTAACTGATTAATGTTCATTAAGCTGATTTATTTTGGCCAAAAAATTACAAAAATACAAATCTTTCTTAGAATGGAAAATTTGCATAACTGAGACTTCGCACAATTTTTATTTTTATTTTTGGTGATAGTGGACGGTTAGTAAGTTTGTGTAAATTGTGCTATTTGAGTGCCAGAAGGAGGAGTAATTATTATTCAGTGGCGCGATGTCTCAATAATTTCTATAACTATATATTTATGTGAGGTTTATACAATACTTAGTAGACACTATAACAATGTGTGGTGTTGAGCATCACATGATGGTAATATTCCAAGAACGCCCAATTATTTTTCTTAAGGAGATAAGCCATGTTGGATAACCGGTACAGATTTACCAAGAAATACATAGCCTAGAATAAAAAAGAGAGTTCAAATTCAACCTTTGAGTGAGTGCCCAAATATCATGTTATAGGACTAGCAATACCTTGTTGGAGGTGTTAGATTAGTGGCACAAAAAGAATTGTGCATGGGTCGCATGGGACACCACTGTTATCAAGCTTGGATCTCAATGCTAGTTACATATATAGAGTACACTATCGTACAAACATAAAACAATAAGCCAGAGGCGGCTCTACATAGAGAGTTCCATGGTCAACTGAACATTCGAACAAAAACTTTTTACTTAGAATACATGTAAAAATTATGTACTAGTCCTTTGAACACTCAATGTAAATATCAATGAACTTCCATTTCTAAAAGTCTTAAACACCTTACCCAAAAAGAATTAAACACTCCATCATAACCCAATTTACAGTCCATCAATCCAAGTAATTCATATTTTAATATCCTAACACATTAATTACATCAAATAAAGTTCATAATCACAATAAAAAAAAACTTGTAAAAACAAAGTGAAAAGAAGATTCTATTGGATTGGTGCAAGTATTATGATCTGCATTCTCTTTCCATTTTTATTGTCGATGGTTTAAATGTGTTAATTTTGCTTAACTTTTTTTGGGGGGGTCTAATTAACTTATAAAATTATAGACAATGCTTTAAAAAAATTCAACTATACTGTAAATCCCATTAACTTGAATAATATTCCTTCGAATTAAAGATTACGATAGAAAATCTTGTCGTCCTAAAGAACATATTTCTGAGATCGAAGGTCAATCCCAACATACTTGCTCCATATTTTCAAGGGTTTTAGTAGATTAATATGCTAGTTAAATGTTATCACAAAATATGAAAACTCACTTAGGACAACTGTAAAATTTTATACCCTCCATTCTCAAAACATTGTCTACTACGAAATCCAACTTTTAAAAAAAATAAATTTTTGTTAAAAAAAATAGTATATATTTGTAAGTTCTCATTTCGCCTCGTATTTAATTTTTGTAGAATAGAAGTTATGTTTTATGACCATACCGCTAGTAGAGTTAAGGTAATTTTTGAAAATTCTATCACAAATTCCTGGAGCCGCCACTACAATAAGCGGTGTAGGGTACACGTGTACGATCCAAGGTTGCGATTGATAAGATCATATGTTATGAGTTTCATAGATATCACTGTTAGTTACAGTTATGCACTGAAATACCATATAAGTATCAACAAAAAGCGATCTACGGTGCAGCTACGAGGCTTAGGATTGCGGTTCGTAGAGTCAGTTCCCAATTATAAAAAATACTTATTTCGTTGGTGAGTTCATTGCACTGGAAATGAAAGTGACAGCAGAAAATCCAAAGGATTTGAATCCTCTTTAGGTTAAAGTCACTTAAGGCTGCTTGTGGACCTTTTCCAAGAACACTTCATTGATTGAAAACACTTCCTACTTTTTAAAGCTTATTGAGAAAATCAATCCAAAATCACATTGATCTGATAGATTACGAATGGGCCAATCACAAGCCTCAGACTTTGAGATGAGGAGATTGGAAAATCTTCCATCCACACAAACTGCCCTTTGACAACAGTGACATAAATCCCTTTGTAAGATGGTCAGACAAGCAATTCCCTATCTAGCGAACTGAATTCAGACGATCACATTCAACAGGCAATGGTATGTGATGCTACTGACACAGTCGAAGATGCGCATATCCCTACATAGGCGTGTCCAGAATCGGACAATGCAAGTGAGTCCCACGCGGTAGTACGGGGTTTATACACATCCACCGACTCCAGACACATCTGTATCCGATTCAAACACTTTGGAAGGCGTAGGTAGCATTTTTGACACTATATACATTGTGTAAATGAGGCAGTAACTCCCCCATACAAACTCTGACAATAACACCAATCCCAGCAGCCCCATTCTTCTTCCATGCTCCACCAAAATTAGCTTTGGAAAGTGTGCCTTCAAAATCCCAGCTTTTATGTATATAAGCAGATAAAGAGCTAAATATGTCTCCAGAGCTCTACCAAATCTTTTTGCCGAAGTAACTAACCGGTAAAGACCTCAAGCCACTCTTAACCAAATATAAGTCGGCATTAATTATAAGGTAACAGCTTTATGCCACCCCTTCAACAATCATCCTCTGTATTTGAGATTTTCATCTCTTTCGCTTCTGAATTTCTGGAATGCTAGCATCCATTACTTCCCCAGAATGTGAAACAAAACCGCGAAATTTGAAGAAAAAATGATTTACAAAGCATAAAATCCTCTGCGACCAAGTTCTGGCATAAAAAAAGTCCTTTCTAGGAGAGCTTCATAGCGCCCCCTTGGACATAGGAAACAATTGCGTATATTAAACTGGGCTTGGGTGAGAAAAGTACATAGGAATATAACAAGAACGAAGAGAGAGAGAGAGAGAGAGAGAGAGAGAGAGAGAGAGGTTTTATTTTTCTAACTAGAACAGACATCTATTTGGAGGGGAAGAGGCAATTCATTTCACAACAATTATTTTCTGGTCAAAGGAGTTTTAAAGTGCTTCCGAATAACACAAGGAAAAATACACGTAAAGGCTATAGTACACACTGATACACGACAAAGTTTCACGAGCTTCATGACTAGACAAATTAATTGATGCTATAAAAGAAAATAAGGAAGCGGCTAGAATACAAAGGACGCACACTCACAAAGGTTTCCCTTGGGAATAGCATGTGTCACCTCAACACATATCAAATTGAAGCCTCTCCTTCCAAGCGTAATCGCTTGGGGCCTTTCTCTTCACCTTGGCTGCTGACACTTGCCACCTTGGCTTCCACTGAACACCTTTTATACGGCTTAAACCCTGTTCGGCAATGCTTGAGCTTCCCAAGCCCGAGCTCCATTCTCAGCCATCCTTCTTCGCCATCTTTTTGGCCTCTCAATAATGCATTGGAGCTGTTCTTTGCAGGGTGTTGAATGGAACAAGTCCCCCACAACAGTGATGCTTCTTCAGCTTTCTCATCTGTGTTCTGCATATTCTTTTCATTCATTTGATACCAATTATTCTCAGTATCTTGCGGAGGTGAAAAGCTTTGCGGCAATATTTGTCTAGAAAAGAGTGCTCGGAAGGCCAACCGCCCCTGCAAGAGACATTAAATTAAACAGAAAACGAAAAAAGCAGTAAATTCACGCTACGTTACATGCCCAGGTGTGTAGAGTTATGTGTCCAAATGTCATATTTAACTTAATTTCATTTCAAGGACACATGTGTCCACAATTTTCATATACATGCTACAATAGTTTTTTCTGTTTAATTGGATAAATAGTATTCAAAAGGTGCCTTACGGGATTTTGCGCATAGGTAGAAATTTTATGCATATCTTAAGCTGAAATCAAATTACAAACTATGCACGCTACATGAATGTCAACTAAGCATGTTCGACACAGATCCCATCCTTGTCCGGCTGTCGAATGTCTGACATGGGTACGTTACCTATTTAAAACAGTCCATGTAACACAGAAGTCAGCATGGAGCAAATATTTTCGGTTACCTCTTCAGAGACCTCCTTCCATGAATCATTAGCGCTGCTTGAGGGTCTACAACGGCGATTACCAAAGTCACAAGCTGGAAGGCTTACATCAGCTTCTTTTAATTCTTCCTTATCATTCTCATGCTTCTCTAAAGCATCAGTCTCAAAATCACTGCCAGAATTGGAACCACAAGAAGAACGATCCACCGGTTTTCTGCCCATCGTCTTGTTCGAATCGGGGAGCTCAGTTACCACTGCAGCGTTGCCCTGATTAGCAGCAGTTAACCCCGTATTTGGTTTTGCACCTTTGCTTTCCCCAGAGTCAGATGACGACGAAGTTGGCGATTTAGAAGCTGAATTTTGTTCTTGCACAGCTTCAGAAAATTCCATGTCCAGTTGTTGATTTTGCGAGGGAAGATCACGAGGAGTATTCTCTCTTTTACCGTTGGTGCATGTTGCAGTGGGACCTGAATCTACTTGAGTTGCTGTGACTGAAGCAGGAGTGCAGTTAAATCCATTGTGAAAAGGAGTGCACAAAGGTAGCAGTCCATGGGATGCCCACCAGGCAGTTGCAGCTGCTACTGTAGCGGCGACAATAGCTGCCATACTAGGAGGTGGGTCCGCTTGCCTTGATGGAAAACCTCCTAAAATACCAACTGGAGAATTTGTAGAGGCTTCAATACTAGCAGGAGGCGGCCAGAATGCAGCAGCAAAGCTTGCTGCCGCATGGGCAGCTGGGTTTTGCAACAAAGTAGATACAAGCAGACTTGAAAAGGCGGACGAAACTTGGAGGTATGTTTGGTAGTCACCTTGATTGTTGTGGACGGGGGAGGAAAGAGGATGAAAAGGAGGAAATGATTGGTGAGTTTTGATATGTTCAGTGGTTGCAGTTGAAGTTGCAGATGCAGCAGGATTTGTTAATGGGTTAGGGTTTCCTTGAATTCCTCCCATTTGGTGAAATATGGATTCTTTGTATGGCATATCCAGAGAGACATTTTGATTGATAGTTCCCAGGCTCCCATTTACAACATGCACAGGAACATGTCTAGGGTAATTATGTGCACCAAAATTTACAGGGTGGTTCATTTCTTGTGCTTTATTGCTTTGGACTGATTTCTCATGAGGTGAGTTAGAGTTCTCAATGGTTGAGGTGTCATTTGTTCCATTACTCTGAAACGTCTGCGTCGCAATTTGTTTAACTAACTTATGATTTCCTTTGGGCTCAGCAGTGACATGAGATTCATTTGTTTCATCATGGTCACATACATCCATTGGCACAAACTCCCTGAAAGTGCAAGAATTTTGGGGTCCCATGTGTTTTTGCATGGAATCTTCGTTTGCCGAAGAGAATGAAGCACATGGAGCTTCTTGGAAAAGGGTCAAAACTTCAGAGCAATTGGCCTTATCCTCTTCCTCTGTTATATTTCCTGGCTTTTCATCTCCACCAGGTTTCTAAATAACAACAAATATGCTGAAAATTTCAGAAAAAAAATTCGAATATACAAAAAAGCACATACAAGCAAATTGTAAATAAGAAATGGTTCCATAACTCACAAAATAACCCTAAAGAAAAACAGTGACAACAGAAAGTATGCAGGGGGGGACATATATACCTCAGGAAGGGGTTCTCTCTCCAAGTCCAGTATTTGTTTACCAGTGAAGAAAGAAGAAATCGATGAATTAGTGCCATCAGTAGCTCCCACCAGGGGAGTGGCTGTTCCCACACCAGTCTTTCGAGGATAAGGATTGCTTGGCTTCCTTTTGGGGCGTGGAGGAGGAATCTCTATGTCAAGAGCTTGTCGTATTGGAACTCCTTTTCCAAGAGCTTCCTTCTCCAACTGGAGATCAAACTAAAATTGTGAGTATAAAAACAAAGTAGACGAATTTCATGCAGTAGCAGTCATATCGAAGCATGTCAACAAAACAATTATTCAATTTGTCGGCATATGGTTGACTGGTTATTGTTATGACACAAAATGTGTACTGTGAATTCAATGCAACTAATTAAGAGACTTTGTGTGTTAATGTGGGTTAAACAAATACCATATAGCCTGGTCTAGGGAATGTTGCAGAAAGGAGGAGAGTGGGACTGAGGACTGAGTCAGCTTACTTTAAAGACTAAACTCACTTTGATATGACTAATGTCTCCCAAAGAAGTCTAGAAGCAAGCGGAAGAAAGTTTCTTGAGCATATTCAGAAAGCACACCTATGAGAGACTTAATAAATATCAATAGGCCAGCTTCATTTTCATTAGTGCTGAAGATTTAACACTAAACCTGCACAAATTAATTATAAATTTCAGGAAAGCCTTTTACTTCTCAACAGGCCAATAGTACAGTTTACTTCTTGCCACATAAAAGAGTCTCCATCAGCAGGCAAATGGCTCATTGAACGTAATCTTTGCCAGTTAGAGTGGTACTGCAACTTCTGAAATAGATCAGTTTTCTTAACCTTAAGCACAAAGCAATATATTTTTGTAAATTTATTAGTACTTCGCAGGATTCAAATATTTGACCTCCATCCAGCATGTACCTACCTTGAAAACCCCATCTGAAGGGTTCATCTTCTGAGTCTGAAACGATTTCGGAAGTGGAGTCCATGGTCTACATTTTTCTAGTATGTTATGTTCACTTCTGGTACCTATATGCTTTCATGGGTTTTATTTTTACTCAAGGCTACACATATCAACCAACAGTTAATCACATTTGTTTATGAATATGTCAAGTCAACTAAGTTTTCATGGAAAAACCAAATCAAAGTTGCATAGTCCAGTTCCAATGTTTCATGATGCAGTTTAACCAAAACTTGGGTGGTTTGACCAAGCAGCACTGTGTGGCCAAACCAGCCCCACTTTTCTAGATTGAACAGATGAGTCACTTCAAAAGCATAACCAACAAAAGAAACGAAAGGAAGAGATAAGGCAAATTCAGGAGTCATGCATAGCAATCCAGATATGAATGCCAAGAATTCAAGTATAATATAGTGGCCTTAAAATGCTACTTGTGGCATGCAGGCATAATCAAGGTAATATGCAACTACTGGTGAGCTGTGAGTCAGCTACAAGAGTTTATCTTGTGTGGAAAAAAGCTAAACAGAATGTGAACCAGTGATGGGAACTCAACTATGTCAGTTCAAATGATCTATTATTTGGTTTTTCTGATTTTGCAAAAACCATATCAAAAGAAACTGATCTTGAGTACTGCAAAGCTCAACCCAAATGGCAGTTTGGTACTCTTGCATTGCAGAAAATAGGAATGTGGGGAAATAGGGATAATTTGAGTGCCATTTCTGTCGCGTTACTCCCTCCATTCCATATCGATAGTCAATATGAAAAGTTGTGCTATTTTTCAGGTCAAAAAATAAAGCCCTTCTATGCATAATTTTTCAATTTTTTTCGCATCAAATTTTTAAAGATCTTCAAATTGGTGTGGAAAAAATTGAACACATGTATGCAAAAGTGCTTTGTGCTTTTATATGAAAAACGGCACAACTTTTTAAGGACTATAATTATGGAACAGAGGGAGTAGTACTTAAGAAAGGGGTAGCATCGGATATTAGAGACTTCCAACCTATCATATTGCCGGGGACCATTTTAGAAAATTATAGCTCACCTATAAAGCACCGATATTCTAAAATGGTGTCGCACCTCTAGTACGGATACGTGTTTAAAGATTGTTAGGGATCACTTAGCAAATTATAGCTCACCTATGAAGCATGGATTCTCTCAAATGGTGCAGTATGAGTATCTAATACAAATATGTGCCCGAAGTGGCACAATACATATCAGGTACAACCAAATACATATCTAGATTGCCGCTCAAAAAAAAAAAAAAATACATTTCTAGATTTTTATTTTTTCATTACCACATGTAGTTCAGATATGGTGGGGATCCAGGAAGGATACAGTGGGTTTATTTTGTATATGCCGGGGACCAAAACACAATTTTTAGAAGAATGTAGTAGGACCAAATTGCAAATAGCAATTTCATACAAATGAAACATATTAAAACGTTATATTATGTCAATTGTTGCTCGAACGAAAAGCTCGAGCTCTCTTGAAAACTCTATAGGCAACCAGCCAAAAAGGGTTTGTCAACAAAGAATCCAGCTCCACCAAAATAAGAGTGCAAATATCCATTTGTGCCGTAATTTTGCAAAATATATTTCTCTTTATATGTGGAAAACTAGAAGATATAAATTATAAACATGGGCATATGCTGGCCGTTCCTGTATCCTGTTTACCTTTTTCCTTTTCTGTTCAGTTTTTTATTGTAGTTCTCCTGGTGATAGTTTAACATGTTCCATTTTCCCATGGTCTTCATCCAACAAGATGAATTGAGTCCCTATGTTGAGTGCTTACTCATGACTTGTCCCTTTTTCGTTTATTTTCCCTGGTCGAATTCAACTCTCTTCTTTTTTTATATCTAGGGTATCTGATTTTTTCGTTTGTTTTTCCTGATCGAATTCGACTCGCCTTTTTTAGTATCCAAGCCAGCTTACATGCATCTCGACTAGTCCCCAGAAGACCAATCCCACAGTCTACTAGCGGGTGGTTGAATCCAAGTATACCATCCTTGAGTTTGATTTTGAGCTAAAGGTGCTCTCAGAAACCACCAAGGTCTTCATGAAGTTTTAGTCGATGTTTGGCTTTACCCTCAGCTCATATTTATAATCAGAAGATCCTAAGGAGAAAAACAAATATGTTTCACCCGTTTCTCGAATCAGATAACTCAAAATCGCTGCCTTCTGGCCGAGCTGCCAAAACACTTATGCTGCCATGTCGAAAGCCAAAACTGCACAATCTGGTGAAACTTGTTAAGTTACTAGTAGTCCCAAAAGCTTAAACTATAGGAAATGGGCCCAGCAATGTATATCAAGCTATCTAATACCCTCCCTCACGTGCAACCCCCTCTTGCACGTGGAAGATGCAAATTTTCATAGAAAGAGAGAAACTTAATACGAAGGGGAGAAGCAGAATGCATTCGGGAGACAAATGCAGACAAAGAGACTTGACCCTAAGACCTCTCCCAACCAGAGCTCTGATAGCATGTTAAGTTACCCGTAGTCTCAGAAGCTTAAACTATTAGGAAATGGGCCCAACAATGCATATCAAGCTATCTAACAAAACTCATCTCAAGCGGCTTGGAAGCCCACTGGAGCAGCCAAGTTTCTGTTTGATCTCTTTCATGTATCCTATTTTCCTACTTATACTCGTTCATTCTAGGATTATTTTGGCTGCACCGCAAATCAACTTCTTGATTGCTTGCCAAGAAGGATTGAACACCCAAGGTCAAATCTAACACTATCTTACTCATCTCAACACATTCCAAAAGTCAAACACATCTTGAACAAGGATGAAAACGCAAACAAGTTTCAAGTATGGGATGGTCCATTGTATCTAGGAATCTACACACTAACAGTCTCCCACTAGAAATGCTCAGACAAAACCTCTCAATACATCGTCAGCAGACTCATTTCTAACCCCAAAATGAAAGACACAAAGGATCATAAGCTCTACGGGCAATGAAAGAGTTGTAACTGCAAGCCGCAAAATAAACACTTAACAACAATTGTGAAATGCATATGCTATCTACAAACCTATCTAATCTAATGTATCGAATTGTTAATCACCAATTGATCTAAAAGCTTAAGCTAATAGATCGAGGAGCAACTTTATTATTTATATCATCAACTCACTCGAACTCACCTCTCCTCTACAAGTGGGTCAAACAAGTGCACGTATTTTAATTATCACTAGGCATGAGGTTCGAACATAGGATTTATTGTCCGCCTCAATCACGATTATCCTCAACATAGCCCAAAAACAACAATACAAGTATACTAAGTAAGAACTTAATTAATGTGTCGCCTTTCCTTGTCATGGAGGATAAAGATCTACTTATGACAAGATAGCGACCAATTTAGATAGTAACGAGACGACGATGCTGAATGTACCAAAGCCAAAATAATAGAAAACCTCAACATTCCATCAGTATATGCAACTAAAATAAAGTTGAAAATCCAGTACAAACCATAAAAGAAGCACCAGGGCAAGAACGCCTTTCTAGAAGTCGATTTCGTAAAATAATAGAAGCGCCAATCCAGAATCAAAGCAATAGTAAACTTTGGGTCAAACTAGATTCTTCCCATATATATTATATATATATGGACACCAAAAAAAATTCTTAAAAAACACCCTGAATCTCAATCTCATAGTTCCCGATCAAATTTTGATGATCTAAACCGTTCAATGTGTTTAAAACGTGATTTTAAGAGTACCAACAAGAAATCGGCAAAAAAAATGACCGGGAAGGGCTTAATCTGAGCAGTTTTTCATAAATGCTGACAAAAACTGTTTTATGAAAAACTGCACGGATCAAGCCCTTCTCGATATTTTTTTGAGCTGATTTCTAGCAAGTACCCTTAAAAACACGTTTTAAGAGCAAGTTTATCAATAGTTTGGTAAAATTGCTAGTAAACGGTGCACTTTTTTCATTTTACCTACTCATATATCTCTCAACACTACAACAATATTATCTATTTTACCTTACTCCAATTAAAATATATTTTTTCACTCATTTATTTATTATCTTTATTGTTTAAAGAGAGGAGAAAGGAGGGAGGAGAGAGAGAAAGAAATAATAAAAAAAAAGAAAAGATTATGAATAGTGCATAGGTAGAGAACAACTATTCACAAATGCATTTTTGCTCCTCTTTTAGCTCATTTGGTGTAGATTATTTTTTATGTTTCTCTTAGGTAAAATAGCAAAAAATGTATTTTTGCTCATCCAGTGTACTTGCTCTAAAGACATTGAACAGCTCGGATCATCAAAATTTAATCGGGAACTACGGGGTGTTTTTTTAGATTTTTTTTAGGTATCCCTAGAACCACCCCGTGTGTGTATATATATCCCCAATAATAATCCATTCATAGGTTCATGTAGATGTATGCACGATTGTCAATGACCATGCTACATTTCAACTAGAATTCTACATGATGCAATTTATTTTCGTTATTAGACAATTGGAAGCTATCACACAAACTCCACGTAGCCGTTTCCTCCGACACTAGCTCCTCTTTTTTGTCGTAGAAAATCAATATCAAATATGGCGTCTTAAGCAAAAATCAATCCACAACGATAGTGAGCACGTGAATCAACACTTTAGACAAGAATATGGAGAGCCAAACGTCGGCCTATGACCAAACGTCTCATGATCAAACTAAGATTGCATTATCTCCATTTATGAAGCACCGACACCTCTAGAGGTCGAAGTATCGCAATATCGGACACGGGGACACGTACGGGACACGCCACGTGGCGTGTCCCAAAATTTAATATAAATTTTTTAGGGGGACATGGTTGGGGACACAGCAAGGGCCAAATTGTAATTTTTAAAATATTTCTGGGTGTCAAACTATAATTATTTATTTATATAAATAAATAAATATACACGTGGCATGTCCCCCGCCGTGTCCGTATCCCCATTTTTTAGAATTCCCGTGTTCGTGTCGGTGCATCATAGATCTCCATCATATGAGTCCGCACATGATCATCAATAGCCATAAAATGCCCTATTATATATGAAATTTCATTTTTCGGCCTTTGGAACTTTCTAGCATGCTGTCTTTTTCTCTCCACCCTTCTCACCC
Source organism: Rhododendron kiyosumense (assembly GCA_019656275.1). Lineage (NCBI taxonomy): Eukaryota > Viridiplantae > Streptophyta > Magnoliopsida > Ericales > Ericaceae > Rhododendron > Rhododendron kiyosumense. The sequence continues at coordinate 130,151 of BPLS01000548.1, forward strand.
CTTTCCCCTACTCCCCCTCCCGAAACAAACATGCATGAAGATGCAATTACTAACCTATTCCATTAACACATCTACGAATTACTTGAATAGTAAAAAAACATGTCTCACAGTGGATCGGCTGTCCAACATTTCTGCATCCAACTGCTAAGAATCACACTTATCAACTTTTAGTATGCAAAACGTTCCCTGGTAAATAGTATACTCCCGCAAAAGCTACTTTACCATCAAATTGAGATCATGAAAACACAATATAACATTCAGGAGCATATTTCAAGGTAGTAACAACAAAGAAACTTATAAGTACCAACAGCAGCTCCCAGAATATTCTGTATATATTTGACAACAAATCAAGATCCGATGCACATGATGGAACAAAACGGAAACAAAAACAATGGTGGTAACAAGTGAACAGTAGGTCAAAGGGTAGATTAAGTGACGAATTTCATTTCATTTGCGTTATTGCAAGACCTAGCAATGAGAAGTGGAGATTATTTTCTGTATAAGCATAGGAGAGAAGCTACCAATTGACCTTTGTAAAGAATTTCTGTGCATGACTTCTGATCTGCACAGCAGTCTTGGTTCCTATATGTTCTGCACACCACCAGGCAGAAAAAACCAAAACAAGAGCAAGAGGATTTCCAATTAAGAGAACGCATACATCACAAAAAACTCTCTAAAATCTATTCCAATTCCAATAGGATAAACCCAACAAATTGTGCGGATAATACTAAACATGGATCCCAGATCTTTAAAAAAGAAAACAAGTCAACTTTAAAATTCAAGTGGGGATCAATCTGAGTTGAACTTGCAGCTCAATATTAGTATCAACCAGTACATAAAGGGGTAAATAAAGAAGAACAAAGGGACCAATGAAGTAGTACCTTCGATGCGCTGCCAAGCTCGACCATAGAGTTTTAAGGCCTCCAGAAACCTATTATGCTCCTCCTCCGTCCATCGTTCACGTTGCTTAGTAATCGTATATGGTTTCCGTGCCTGCCATTATAAGGTAGTCAAAAATCACATATCGGAAGCTGAAATTCGTAATTGAATTCATGGTATTGGCCAATAAGTCCATCATCTTTCTCTTTCTCTTTCTATTTTTTATTATCCATATGCTTATACCGGCTAATTTTGTGTCTTCAACAGGCTAGTCATTCGACTAGATATTTCACCTATTCCCGGTTTGACTAGCACATGTAGGCAGACATTAGAGGCTAGCCAAATTTTCTTAACAAATGAGAAATTGTCACTTAATCAACAATCTCACAAAGCATGTGTTGATATACCTTTTTGTGTACTTTAACTAGGTAAAACACCTAGTAGTGTTGGAATACAAAGATGAAGTAGTAATCGAGCAAAATCAAAAACATTGTTATGTACTTTTGCTAGGTGAAATAGCCACTAGTGTTTGAGATGCTCTAACCTTAATAAACAAGTCTTCCCCAGAGGAGTTGGTGTCCATGCAAATGGACAAAGGCAGCTAGCGCTGCTTCAGATCCTCCCTGATGAGTAAGGGATAAAACAACAGCCTTCTTTCAGCACTAGCCACATCCAAGTATGCTAGAAATCGCTTAGCCGTGGCGTTCGACCACAAAAACCTGATATCTTTTTTACTAAAAGGGAGTAACAGCAAGTATAGAGCTCCCAACTCTGCTTCCAGAGAAAAACAAATTCAGTTTTCGCAGTCAATGATTAAAATCACCATGTATCCACTGAAGAAACGTCGGGGGCGGCTGCAGGATTTTAGCTCGCCAGTGACAAAAATAAATAAAAACTTTGTAAGCAAAAAAATATATAAGATAGATATATTCATTTTGATTGAAAACTTAGCGGGCCTAGTTTATTCTGTTTTATTAAGCTATAGGTATAGGATCTACTTACTTACATGGTTACAAATTTAAGTCCTCGCTTGCTCTGGATTTCACGAATAATCAATTGCAGACAGTATTGCAGAAAAATCAAACCGTAAGTAAAAATATAAACTTTGAACATTTTTTGAAGCCAAGGTTCGCTTGAATCCCTAAAAACCCCGGTGGAGCCGCCCCTGAGAAAACTTTTCGATTTTTGGGTGAATTAATCACAAATCCACATCAAAGGTAAGGGAGACAGCTTATCTGAATCGGAAACAACTTAACAGTAAATTTCCTTTAATTAGAATCCTCACCAAAACGAAGCCAGACTACTGCAATACCTTCACGAAGCGAACAAACAAGAAGAAAAGCATCACTAATCGCACACAAGCTTCAAAACACTTGAAAAACCAAAACCCTAACGTACCTTCTGAGAGAAACAGATCCAGTACTCGATCACGCCTCGTCCAACTTCATCGGAAGGCTCGCCGTAAAACACCGAGCTTTCCGGTACCAGAACGCAAAATTACACAAAGTAGCAGGAAATATACGAGTTGGGAGTTCCAGAGAGAGAGAGATGAAGAACAGAGTGAGAGAGAGAGAGAGAGGTAGAAGGAGGAGTAGAGAAAGAGAGAGAGAATCGGGTTTGGGGAGGAGAGGGCTAAAACGGGGCGAACTGCTCAACCCCGGGAGAAATCTCAGCCACGAGTAATTTTGGTGGATTATTTTAATTTGGAAGAAAATAGGGAAATGGATGGGTTTTATTTTGAGGCTGCGATGCAATCAATGGAAATGGAAAGGGAAGGAGGACGAGGATGATGCCAAGTGGGTGAATTTTAGTGGTGGATTCGCGAACTCCAGAAGCCCACCGTGCGCTTTTTGTTTAGAGAGAGAGAGAGGAAAGGGAGGAGAGAGACAGAGTCGGGGGAATTCTACACCACATACTTGGGTTTTTAGGTTGGAACTTGGGAGCATAAAAGCGAGCTAATAAAGAATAAAAAAGGAGTGGCCACCTATGTCCCGTTACGGGGCCCACCTCATACGTGGCTCCCTTCCACGAAACTGCCTGTAGCCGGTGCCGGTCGTGGAGTCTATGGACACGTCTACGCTTTTTCTTTTTTTTTAAGCAAATGTGAGAAGTTGTACTCAATTATGAGGCGAAAACCTACACAACAAAAAGGAATTTCATGGGAGCAATTGGGCGTTCACAAACCGGACAAACCATTAGAGAGGGCGATCAGAGCATAATATCTGAAGCTCTATTTCAAACTCGCCTAGGGAGATCAAATTCGCAGAAAATAAAACTAATACTAAGCACATGACCAACAAACCATTGGATTAAATCCAAACAAAAATAGGACTAAATCCGGATGAAAAATGAAATAAAGCAGAAAAAAAAAAATTCACTCCCCTCCATCATTGAGCAGCCATTCTTTTGCCTAACCCCCTACTGATCAAGTTTCCAAGTCAGCGACCCATGAAGCCACAGGCGACCATGCGATTGCAAACCCAGAGCAATGTGGCAACGAGCAAAGCGGCAACGAACGGCAAGCAATTTTGGTGGAGAAATGAAATGGAAAACCAAATCTAAAAGCAAGAATTGATCTCTCCCCTCCCGCCACCCATATTTGGGTATAAAGCCAAGAAAGGAGGGGAAGGAGGGGTTGTTTTACACTTTATAAGAGGTTTTTTGGTCTTTGCCTCTGGGTTAATTACACTCAATACTCGAGGTTATTGAGATGTTACGGTATGTCCCACGGAAAAATGATTTTCATGCTGTTTTACATACCATAACATCTCAACAACCCGCCCCAATCAGGCTGTAAAGGGTCATGGTCTTTTTCAGCTTCTTCATCTCAAGAAATGGAAGCTAGCTAGGTTGGCTGCTAACCGTAGAAGTGATCTTTGATCTCTATATTACCCCTCTACAGGAGGAAAGCATAGAAACTCACATTCAAGGAAAGCTTGGCTACTCTTTATTAATGCAATTAGTTTGAATGGCAATTACTGCTACAAGTTCTGGAATTTTCTTCGTTGTTTGTTGTAGTTATTTATGTTATTTATCGCAATTGATGCACGCTAACGGTAATGCTAGGAAAGCTCATAAATGCAGACGTGATCTCAGGTAGGGACTCGCCCATCCTTTTGGGCACAGGGACGCGAGAATCAATCCGAGTACTCTACCGCTTTTTTTGAAAAATTTGCCTCCAGAAAAATAGGGTGACGCCAAAAAACTGTTTAGTGCAAGAGTGCTCATATTTTTTGGCTTCCTCTTTCATTTTCTTTCCAAAATTTTCCCAAACCCGCCATGGTACTCAAAAATTTGATGAAAACCCCCCTTATCAGGCATGGGCAGTGCGGGTTCGGAACAGGGCAAATTGCCATCCCTACTCCTAGGTGGGTTGAGCTTCGGCTTAATGGCGTATTTCCTACTGATTTGCTTCAAAATGCTACTTGTTATATCCCTAGGCTTGAGAACTTATGTCAGTTAGTCCCCTAGGAAACTGTATACAATATGGCTAGGGTTGGAAAAAAAATAGTTAAACCAAATCGTAAGAAATCGTAAGAAAGAACCGGACCAAATAGGTAATTTGTGTGGTTTTTACACTTAACCAATTCGGTCTAGTTTGATTTACGAAGAAACTGAGAAAAAAAATCGGTTTGGTTTGCCACCGTCTAATCTGAAATAAACTAGACCCAACAGAAAATATGTACATATAGTAAAAATATATTAACAAAGAATATACAATGCAGAGAATATGAAGTGGAAGGTTTTTGTTGTTTGCCTTCGCTTCATGTTTTTTGTTGTTTGCCTTCGCTTGATGTTGTTTTGCTGGTATTTTTTTTTTATAAATATTTTTAGTTACTTTTGTTGCTGTTTGGATTTAACAAATTTTGTTTCAGCCTAGGCATTGGCTGAATTTATCACTAGTTTATGTTTTGGTCCAAATTGGAAAATCCATATTAAACAGGTCAAAACTGAATCATGTTTTTCTAAGATCTCGTCCCACGGATATTCTTATTTTTTAAGTACTTATTTTTTATTTTACAAGACAGATCATTCTCTCACAATACATCACCTTTGATTCAAAAAAATAAGTATTTATTTAAAAACTAAATACTTATTTTAGTAAACACTAAATAATTAGTTTGATTATCTTTACAAACGTCCCCCTCAAACTCATTGGTTCTTTTAGAACGTTGTTACACATACAGATTTTGAGCACAGATTCTGTGCATGAATCACAGTATAGGACCTACTACAAATCTCACACAAACGATTCAAACCGTTTATTAAATGTAATAAAAAGTTAAATGATTGGATCGGGCACCTATAGGTATTGGATTGAACTGATTTTTCGCCAGAGATCTTGAAAAATAGTTTATATTTATTGAACGGCTCGAATTTGTTTGTGCGGAAACTCCTATTAGGTCCCATATTGTTATCTGTGTAGACTTTCTGGTTCTTTTATTTCTTTTCAAACTTCTAATTTGTATCCGTTCATTGTCAGTTGCATGTGCTAATCACATTCCTATTAATCGTAAAAATACGTGGCTTTGTTTTTTTTCCATTTTAACTTTGTTTTTTTTGTTTTCTAATCATTATCCTTTTTTTCTCTTCAATTATTACCCTATTTCTTCAATTATTACTTTCATTTTCTCTCTCCATCTCTTTTTATTCATTACACCTCTCTCCAATTATTATCCTATTTCTCCATCCACCCACTATCAAAACTAAAATACCCAATTTACAAGTCCAGGTTTATAAAATAGGATTTAAACTGAACTGAGTTTGTTAAGTGCTAAAATAATTACTAAAGTGCATTCGAGTTAGATATATATATATATATATATATATATATATATATATATATATAAGGGTGTTTAGGAATATTCTTTCTCAACTGTTTATCTAATAAAACACAAGGGTGTTTAAGAATATTCTTTCTCAACGGTTCAGATTTCTCCCTAACACAAATTTTATCTACTCATACAAACAAATCTAACGATTTAGATTTCTCCACCCTTCACATACAAACCAATAGTATCTTCGTAAATAACTTACATTGTTTGGCCAAAATTTTTATGGCATGTTTCGGAAATAGTGTGCATTCAACGCCCAGATTCCAAATGGATTTATATATTAAAAAAATAGTTAAGAGATTAAGTATTCCAATTTTCAATCCGTTTGAACCGGTGCGAAAATCTTATTTTTTTGATCATTTTATCCTAAAGGGTAGTAATTAATTTTTTATTATAAGGCTTTTATTTTATCTTAATCTTATAACTATATTTGGTTCTACAGTTATCTTAGGGCTCTAATAGACAGGCTTTGAATCAAAAATTAATTACAAACTTTTGGGGTAAAATAATCAGATCTTCGCACTGATTCAAACGAAATGAAAATTGAAACACTTATCTTTAAGACTTTTATATATTAAAAATGGTTAAAAGATGTGTTCCAATTTTCAATCCATTTGAACCGATGCAAACATCTTATTTTTCTAATCATTTTATCCTAAAGGGTCGTAATTAATTTTTTATTATAAGGCTTTCATTTTAGTATCTAAATATTTTTACTTTGTTTGGTTCTAGAGTTATCTAAGAGTTCTAACATAAAAACTTTAGATTCAAAAAATAATTACGATTCTTTAGGATAAAATAATGAGAAAAATAAGATTTTCACACCATTCAAACGGATTGAAAATTAGAACATTTAATATTTTAACTATATTTTTAATATATATAACTCTCCTTAGAATGTTACAGCGCTGTTTCGATACAAAACTAACGAGATTATAGTATTAAAAAAATAGTTAAAAGATTAAGTGTTCTAATTTTCAATCCGTTTGAATCGGTACAAAGATCTTATTTTCCTGATTATTTTATCTTGAAGATTAATTGTTCCAATTTTCAATCCGTTTGAACTGGTGCGAAAATCTTATTTTTCTGATCATTTTATCCTAAAGGGTCCTTATTAATTTTTTATTATAAGGCTTTCATTTTATCTTAATCTTTTAACTATATTTGATTCTATAGTTATTTTAGGGCTCTAACATGAAAGTTTTAGAGTCAAAAATTAATTACGATCATTTATGGTAAAATAATCAGTTAATTGAGATATTCATATCGCTTTTAACGGATTAAAAATTGTAACACTTAATCTTTTAACTATATTCTTAATATATAAAAGTCTTTTCGGACAAGCCAGATTAATTTCAAATCAATGGCTGAGATCACTTCAATCCTACCCTTAACAAAGTGCCCATACTTTCTGAGTTTCTTACACAAACACCATCAGTCTTACTCAAATTCATTTTCAAATTTCAAACCCAGTTCGTATAAAAAAAAATTTCAAACCCAGTTTATCTAGCACAGAGGCGAGAGACGAACCCCCCAAACCCAGGTTATCATTTCACCCTCCATCCCTACCGCCGCCTCCTGATCACAGCCCACTCATGTTCACCCACCATGGATTGTTGATGATTCAAAACCTAGATCTTCCTCCATCCCTATAAGTTGGGGGAGTGCCATAAGTACAGGTAATTCTCTTTCTTGAATCGATTGTTTGAACCACTAGCGAGCAAGTGCCATAAGTACGGACAATTCCAACTGGGGTGCATAGTATCGTTTGCATGGGCAAGCACTGGTATCTATATGTTATAGAACAGAGCAGTTTTTTTTTTAAATGTTTATTAAATGAGAGCAACATTTATATCCATCAGATTACTCTTCACTAAAATAATTGCCATGTGATTAGTCCTAATTATTGCTTTTCTTACTAAATTTCTCTCTCTTTTTTTCCTACCCTATAATATAGATACTACCCTTTATTTTTCCTCTCTATCTCTATCTTTATCATGTTGGATTACTCTTTCTTAAATAGTAACCATACGATTACAAAAGAAACAAAAAACGATAACCTAATTATTGCTTTCCTTACCAAATCCCTCTCCCCTTTATTTTGTAACAGTTGCCCCTGTCTATCTTTATCCAACTTGATAAAGATAGAGACAAAGATGGAAAGTAAATACTACGAAAAAATAAGGAAAGTAATAATTAGATTTCTTCTTCTTTTTTTTCAAATCACATGAATACTATTTTAACAAAAAATAATTCGATGATGATAAATGTTGCTCTCATTGGTATGCCTAAAATAATTTCAAAGAAAACCACCCTGTTTTGTAATACAGATTTGGTGCAGCTATTAAAAAGAAATGAAATTATTGTTAGGATCAAGTGTCTTAGGAGCTGTTTGATAAAACTGAAAACTGAAACTGAAAGCTGAAAAATTAAGTACTGAAAACTGAATACTGAAATTTTTAAGCTGCAAAAGCTGTTTGATAAATATATTTAAGTACTGAATTAAAAAAATGATGAATTACTAACGGTCACAATATACTTTTGGTAATGGTGGTGGAGTGGTAGAGGTAGTAGGAGTGGTGGTGTAGTGCTGGTGGTGGAGTGGTGGTGGAGTGGCGGTGGAGTGGCGGTGGTGGTGGTGATGCTGGTGGTGGAGTGGTGGAGGTGGTGGTAGGAGCGGTGGTGGTGGTGGTGTAGTGATGGTAGTGGTGGTGGTTGTGCTGGAGTGGTGGTGGTGATGTGGTGGAGCTAGTGGTGGAGCTGGTGGTGGTGGTAGTAGTGGAGGAAGTGGTGGTGGTGGTGGAGTTGGTGGTGGTGGTGGTAATGAAGGAAGTGGTGGTGGTGATGTGGTGGAGGAGGAGAGGTGGTAGTGGATGTGGTGGTTGTGGTGGAGTGGTGGAGCTGGTGGTGGTGATTGTTGTGGAAGAGGAGTGGTGGTAGTGGAAGTGGTGGTGGAGTGGTGGTTGGTGGTGGAGCTGGTGGTGGTGTGTGGTGGAGTGGTGGAACTGGTGGTGGTGGTAGTAGTGGAGGAAGTGGTGGTGGTGGTGGAGGAAGTGGTGGTGGTGGTGGTGATGTGGTGGAGGAGGAGTGGTGCTAATGGAGGTGGTGGTGGTGGTGGAGTGGTGGAGGTGGTGGTAGTGGTGGTGGTGGAGTGGTGGAGGTGTTGGTGGTGGTATGATGGTTGAATGTAAGTATACAAAAATTCAGCTAGAATTAAGTAGCTCAAAGCTATTTAATTTTTTTCAACTTTTTGGCCTATATTTTAAGTGGTACTTAATTTGTTCAGCAATGTAAAACGTGGTTATCAAACCTACTGAATCACTTATTACTTTATTGATTCAGTATTAAATGCTGAATTTAGGTTATCAAACAAGCCCTTAGGCACGGCATATTCACTAGTTCATGAACGTTTCATCTATATCCATACCTATACTAAAAGCGGGAGTGCAAGCACCTCATGTTCTCCCCACCTCTAGTATTGAAATTTCATTTTTGCTCTTCAATCTTCCCCTAATTTAATATACCCAATGACGCAAACAAATGAAACAGCTAACACCTATGACATGTGTATTTGTGAGTAGTGTGGAGCATTACTCCAAGAGCACTCAATAATCTCTTCTAAATTAGAAAACCCATTCTTTTTTTTTTTGAAAAGATCATCATTTCATTAAAACGGAATCAACTAGTTACATCAGACCTCAGTAAAGTATGCAAATTAGACGGAATACAACCTGAGGGAAACATAATTTTCCTATTGAGACAACTTGTTGCTAACCAATGCACCACCTTGTTTTTCTTTCAGGGACACCAAGAAAAGGACCATTTTCTATTCCTAGCCCAGTCGACAATGTCTTCAATTATTGCCCAAATTTCCCATGGTCTTGCGGTGGTAGGGGTGTTAAAGCAGTTAATAAGTTCCAAGCAGTCCAATTCGAAGATGGCTTCAGAGAGATCCATATCCTTGGCAATCCCACATGCGATTCTAAGTGCCCAAGCTTCTATGGCAAGGGCTGAAGCAGCCACAACCTTACCCGTATGCCAAAATTGAGCTGATCCACCACAGTCCCTGGTGATCATGCCAAAGGCAGCAGCGCTGCAGAAGGATTTATATGCTCCATCCGAATTGAATTTTAGAAGAGAGGGGGGGTGGAGGGGTCCAACTGTCGGTTTTGAGATATTGGGGAGTACTGGGCTTTGGTACTCTAGAAAGCGCATGGAGATAATCCTTGAAACCTACAGACGCAGCTTCAATTGTTTCTCCAGGGAGTGGGGACTTTCCGGTGAAGACACAAGCATTTCTAGCTTTCCAAATAGCCCAACATACCTGAAAAATAGCTACCATATTCTCCATTGTAGTTTCCTTCGCCATTTGTCCACAGAGAAGGTCTTCCATCCATCTAGCAGCTGAGGAGGTATCCAATTCAGTAGTCCAAGAAGATTTCCCCACAGCCAAACCAAACAGCTCTGGTCCAAGGGCATTGAAACAGAGAGTGTTCAATAGTTTCAGGGGCAGCATTGCAAAGGGGACAGGTTGGGGAGGGAGAGCACTTCCTTTTGAAAAGATTTGCTTTGCACGTAACCCATTTCTTTACCACTTTCCACATGAAATGACACACTTTGGGCATAGTAGGAACAGACCAAAGCTTTGTCCATAAGAGTTTAGGAGGAGAGTGAGAAGTAGAGGCCTGATTTGGATTAGGAGTAGCAGTTTTCTTTAAGACCTGATGGTAACCTGATTTTACATTGTACTGTCCAGATTTAGTGAAAGACCAAATACGCCTATCTTATCTTTTTGCCAAACTAATTGGAATTGCAAGAATGGCTTTCATATCTTCTGCTGAGACACAAATGGAAAGCCTCTCCACATCCCAAGATTGAGAATCGTCACTAATGAAATCTGCTACTTTGGACCACTCGCATTCAGGAGGGGGGGTGCTGGTAACTCTGCTATGGGGATTATTGTGAACCTAGTCATCATTCCAAAACTGGACAGATTCCCCATTTCCAATACTCCATTTCATTCCCTCCTCTAAGACCTTTTTTCCTTCAAGCATACTACACCAAGCCCATGAGGGAGAATGGCCTTTCTTTGCCTCCCAACAGGATGTGTTTGGAAAGTACTTTCCTTTTAAAAATTTTGCCCAAAGTGCTTTTGGGTTCTTGCTTATCCTCCAAAATTGAAGAGCAAGGAGGGCATTATTAAAAGCAGCGAAATCCTTGAAGCCCAAACCCCCTTCTTCCTTCGGGGCAACCAACTTACTCCAAGCCCGGCAGTGAATACCCGCTTTTGATTCAGAATTGTTCCACCAAAACTTGCTGACCAATGAGTTAAGACGAGAGCAGAAGGTGAGGGGTGCTTTGAAGCACATGAAAGGGTAAGCAGGCATATTTTGAATCACCGATTTGATAAGGACCTCTTTGCTTGCATGGTTAAGATTTTTACCTCCTCAACCTTGAATTTTGCCATCAACCCTATTGCTTATGAAGCCCATTGCTTCCTTTTTTTGATCTTCCCCATTCAGTGGGTAGCCCTAGATATTTGGACTTGGGATCCATCTCTTCCATACCAAGAATCGCTTTAATATCTTTCTTTACTTACAGGTTGGTATTGGCTGAGAAATAAAGGCTGGATTTGTGGACATTGGTGGTTAGCCCAGAAGCCTCACTGAAGCAAGAAGCCAGGTACTTAAAATTTGAGTAGGAGGTAGCCTCAGCTTCAAGAAAAATGATGGAGTCATCAGTAAAAAGAAGGTGAGACACCACGGGGCATTCCCTTTTCATCGTCACACCTTTTATAGATTTGTTTTGGATTGCTCTTTGGATAAGGACAGAGAACACATCCACCACAAATAGAAAAAAGGTATGGGGATAAGGGATCCCCTTGTCTAAGGCCACGAGAGGGAAACACATTATACACTTGACTCCCATTTGCACAAATAGAGTATTTCATAGTACACACACAAAGTTTCACCCAACTGATCCATCTGTTATCAAAACCCATTCTTTCCAAAACTTTGAAGAGAAAATCCCAACACACACGATCATAAGCCTTATTTAAATCTAGCTTTATGGCCACAGCAGCTTTAGAACCAGTTTTCTTATGCTCGAGATGGTGGAAAGCCTCATGAGCCACAATAATATTATCTTGGATCTGACGGCCAGGGATAAATGCAAATTGGTTCTCAGAGATTAAGCCATGGATAAAGGGCTGCAGCCTGTTGGTAAGGATTTTGGAAATGATCTTGTAAACAAAACGAACAGACTAATAGGGCGAAGTTGATTCATTGATTCCAGATTTCTTATTTTGGGAATAAGGGTAACATTAGTGTGATAATTAAGCTCAAGAGGCAGAGAACCATGAAAGAAAAAAGATTTTACAGCCTCAGTAATGTCACTTCCTACAATATCCCAATACTTTTGAAAAAAGAGACCAGGGAACCCATCAGAACCTGGGGCCTTTAGAGGTCCCATTTGAAAGGTAGCCAAACGAATTTCCTCATTAGAGATGGGTTTAGTCAAAGAAACATTAATTTCAGGCGTTACCACGGGATTGATTAAGCTAATAATATCACCAAAATCCCTGAGGGGAGGGGGAGAGTACAACTCTTAAAAGTGAGTTTGGATGATACCTGAAATGTCTTTCTCCTCCATTTTCCAGTTACAAGCTACATCCTTGAGTTTCACAATTTGGTTCTGCTGCCTTCGATGAATGGTGCTCAGATGAAAAAAGCGGGAGGTTTTATCTCCCATTTGGAGCCATTTGATATGTGAACGTTGATGCCAATACATAGCATCTTTCTACCAAAGATCCTCCAATTTGTTCTTGATAATCTTCTCTTCCACCATATAATCAGGATTACAAAAACTCTTTTTTCCTGAATGTGAACCAATCTGTCTTTGAAACTTGCTATTTGGAGACGAAAGTCCCCAAAATTTTGCTGATGCCACACCTTCAGTTTCTCTTTACATCCCTTTAACTTCTTACACACCTTTGATAAACCAGACCCCTCATAAAAGGCATCCCAAGACTCAGTAATTACAAGCTTACAACTTTCCTCAGCGGTCCAAAAGGATTCGAAACGAAAAAGGTTTTCTTACTTTCTTCAAAGGAAAAGAAGTATTCAGGATGAGCGGGTTGTGATCTGACCCAATAGCAACTTCAACCAAAACAATGGCTTGATCATACAATTCTCTCCATTTATCATTAGCAAAAGCCATATCCAGTCGTTCCATAATAAGATCCCCTCCCAATCTATTGTTTCTCCAGGTAAAGCTTGGACCCTTTAATCCCAAATCCACTAAACCACAAGTAGTTAGCATTTCATGAAAGGAGGACAGCCTCCTTGGATTAGGACTGGAACCCACCACTTTATCACTTGTACTCAATACTTCATTGAAATCACCAATGCACAGCCAAGGAAAAGACCCAGAACACCCAATATTTACTATCTCTTCCCACACCTGATCTCTACCCTCTCTGTTAGGACTTCCATAGATGAAAGAGGTAGCCCAAACATGTGAAGTCAACTTTTCCGAAATAACAGTATAGACAATATTTTTGGTTGAAGTTTCAATATCAATTTCCACTTCATTTTTCCACCATAAAGCAAGACCTCCAGGAAGGCCAATGGGATCAACATAACTACCAAAATCAAAATCTAGCCTACAGCGGATGGTTTCCAAAAGAACCTTATTATTCTTGGTCTCCATCAGGAAAACGATGGAGGGACGGTTTTTACGCACAATATCACCTAAAGCCTGGGTTGTCAAAGTACGCCCAACTCCTTGACAATTCCAGGTTAGGATCATCATTGGGGAGGTGGCTATTCAGGGCCAGCCACACGCCCATCCAGGTTGAGATCAGTCGCCATTTTACAAGTAAACAGAGGGAGCTCAGTATCCAACAATTGCATATGGACATCAAAGAGACAGAAATTTGAATCGTCCAACGAGTTAGTGATGGAGCACTAACCCCCCCCCCCCCCTCTCTAGGGCTTTTCTTAATTCGGGAAGGTCTGGGTTTTGAAGTGTGCTTGGTTGGGGTTTTGGTAATGGGGGTAGAAAGGGGGGGACTCAAATCAGGACCACACAAGCAGAGCAATTTGGATTTTTTCCCATCATCCAACTCCTCCTTAGGTTTACGTTTGATTGCAAGGTTTCAGAATACAGAGGCTAAAGCTTTGTCAGGAGAGGGTAAAGGGGAAGAAGAAATGATGAAAAGAGGGTCAATGGTAGAGGGGCTGGTTATGGATTTAGGGATATTTAGGGTGATTTCTTCAATAAGAAAGGGTTGGGTTTGGTTTTGATGTTGAGGATTGGGCTTATATTCTAGGGAGGGGGGACTATCAGAAGGCTCAGTAACAAAATAGGCAGGTTTTATGTTGGGGATTGGAGGGGGAAAAAGGCCCGGGATAGATTGGGCTTGGGCTATAAGAGGGGAGGGAGATTGACCACTAGGGTTAGAAGGATCCGATCCAGTGGAATTAAAATCCATATTCATAGTGGGAAAAGACAAAGGAGAGATATCGTTAGTAATATTCCCTTACTCCGTACTAGGAAGGGGAGCACGACTATCCTTGATGATGACGCCACCTGGCGTGTGGAGAGCCATCGGCCTCACTCCCACGATCTCCATAGGACTTTGAGCAGAAATAGTGGGCTCCTCACGCGCAGTCAAGGGATTAGGATCACACGCTCCACCATCTCGATTCTGCACCGCCATCCGCCGCCCCAGCAACTTTGTGACTCGATCCTCCACCTCATCCACTTCCTGGCAGATAACTTTGATCGGAATCTGGTATCTCCGAATAGCCGAAGCTTTGATATTTGGGCCATAACCAGAATCAGAGCTACTATTCCTAGGAGTGAACTTACAACTCATGTTATCATGCCCTATCCTTCCACAGGCAAAACAGAGATCTGAAAGCTTTTCATACCTGTATGAAATCCAAATATCTTTGGTCAAGACCGATTGAGTTCGAAGCCAGAACCCTTTCAGGATGGGTAAATCCAGATTTATTTCTACTCGAACTCGAAGGAAGCTACGATCCAGCATAATCCCATTTGGATTTGTTTCAATAGCTAAGAGCTTCTTGAAATGTCTACCAATCACTTCAGCGTTAGACTTGTTCATCTTCCCAATCGGAAGACCATGGATTTGGACCCAGAACGGACATACAGAGAAATCATGGTCGGGGATGGCCTCCCCATCCAGAACCGGCTGAAGTACCAACAAGCTATTCATGATGGACCATGGTCTCTCTCCAAGAACCATTTCTCGATCCTCTGCTTCCTCAAAGCGAAAAAGAAAGATGTTGTTGCTCCAAGAGGTAACAACAAAAGGGGATCTGGTTTTCCAAGCAGTTGTGCAGATATTGGTTATGGCAACTATGTTTATGGCTTTAGGGTTGAGAACTTTCCCAACCAGACACAGGTTGCTCACAACCTCTGAGTCACCAGAACCTTCCTTAAGATCTAGAATCTCGAGATTATCCATGGAGGCCGCGCAAGACTAGCTCAAGGAACAAAAGAACGAAGGGAAAGAAGAGAAGATAAAGGGGAAAAAAAAAAGAAAAGGAAAGTGGGGAGAACCAGGGCAAGAGTATGGTGGAGATGGAGGATGAAAAGGAGGTGGACACAGGGACAAGGAGGAAAAGGTACAGACGGATGGTAGTAACCCTATGGACACAGCCAGGGGTAGGGGGCTCTCATTTTAGAGAGAGAACCTCTCATTTTAGAGAGAGGTGAGGACCGTTTTTGGAGTACGGAGTATTGAATATAGAAAACCCATTCAATCAACGAATACAATACACTTTAGTCCGCGCGTCGTATACTCCAAGAGCACTCAATAATCTCTTCTAAATTAGAAAACCCATTCAATCAACGAATATAATACACTTTAGGCTGCGTGTCGTATGCTACTGGATGACCCTGCAGCGTCCCACTTTGTAGGACCCACAACAACAATTTTGCTATATAATGTATCTTAAGAAAAATGGTTACAAAAAAATGTATCTTAAGAAAATATTAAATAACTGTAGATAGATTTTTTGGGTTAAATAACTATAAATAGTTTTTTTTTTTCCCCTTGTTAATTTGTCTTTAGAGGAGATAAGAGTTGTTTTGTGTTTTCTTTAGTTTTGTTGTATAGGTTGACCAGGGGTATGTCCCCGTGAAGTTTTGTAGCTTTTCTCGTTTTTTTTGGTGAAATAAAATACTTACAAAAAAAAAATTAAACCCATAAAATTTGATTTATGGTTATTGTGAAAACTAGAAAAGCGACTGAGCCTCATAACAAAGGACGTTGAAATAACCAAAACATGAGTATAGTCTTGTGGGATCCAACGTTAAAAGTATAATGTCCGAGGTGCAAGCAAACTAGTCGGGGACACCCTTTGCATCACCAAATACAAAATCTTAAGATTATTATAAAGTGTTTGGGGTGACTGATAATGGGAAAAATAAGAACACCTAAAATATTTTTCAGGTTTATAAAAAATAGTGACATACAGTATATGAAAGAAGTTCACTGGCGCTAATCCAGGGAATTTACCTTATTAATCAACAAAAATGGTGATAATTTCTCAATGAAATTAGAATGCAGTATTTGCATTGAAATAAAAACTAAGAAAGTCTATTAACACAACATTTTGCACAACATAATAAGAACATGTGGTGTTGCACTACATTGGGTGTTAGAGGCAGCTTCACTTGGAGCTTTTAATGGTCAACTGAACACCAAAAAATAAAATTGCTTAGAATACATTAAAAAAATTGGGCTAACCTTACTTTGAACACTCAACTCAATGCTAATGAACATCCAACCCAAATGTCAATGAACACTCAATCCATAAATAAATGAACATCCATCCAAAAAATAGCGCACAAATAAATCCACTTTGAAATTGAAAGCCTAAATTGCAGCCCACTAACCCAAATTTCATCAGCAATAAATGAATCGTCAATAGTATTACAAAAGAAGATTGAGGTACTTGGTATCATTGCTGAGGATGAACCATCAACAGATCACAAAGCTCAAGCTCGTTCTATTAGGAAGTCAATGCAATCTTTCGAATTTGCCTTTCGCTTACACTTGGGTAAAAAATTGTCATGGGGATCACAAAATGAGTTGTCAATAACATTACAAAAGAAGTCAGGTGGCATTCTTTGTTCAGTTGGCCTAAGTGTCTTAGTTTTGTAGCAAGCATGATATTCCTTTTCCTAACATGAGTGAAATATTTGTATCTAGTGATCGGCCACAACGCAAAGCCCCACAAATAACGATTGCTCACCGTTATCGCGTTGAGCTATACTCTATACAATCATGGTTATGAAACTTCATGAGCTAAACAATCGCTTCACAAAGGCAAATACGGTGTTACTACTTTGTATGAGTTGATATGCAAAATACTTAGACGGTTATTGAGCACGTGCCTGATGCTTGTTTCTTTTAAAAGAGTCACGAGGAAAAGAGAAACGGAAAACACTCAACTCTTTTGGGTCAAATATTTAGAGGCCCAAAGCGAAAGCCTTGCTTGCCTTCACGTACAAACAACATAGATGGGCCTAGGTTCTTCTCTCTTTTTAAACGACATATAGGAAAATATGGGCTTCATACTTTGCGGACCAGGCTAAGACACCCTATACCTTTTTGCTACAAATGGTGCAAGCCCAGTTCTAAAGTATCCCAGATCCGCACATTCCACAGAATAAGACTAGTTCTACTGTTTCTTTTTTGGCCTTCTCATTTTCCTTTTTATTACAACTTGCAAATGGTATATTATTTACTGTTCCACCCTATGCATTTGGTGTTTTGGGTTGGAGAAAATGTAACTGGTATTGTTTTCGTGACATTTTACAGTCAATTTTGTTCGACTTCAAATTAGAGAGAGTTGGGAGGCATATAATTTATCAGATTAACGCGAGATCACACCAGCATTAGAAACTATTTGGAGTATGAAAATTCTCTCGGTTTTATCGAACCCTATGAATGAATACTGGTACCGGTCTAGCAGTTCGGCAAAATTGATGAATTTACTGAATTCTTTGCACTCTTTCTTCAACAATACAACAGCATACAACCTCTATATCATTTCTTCATGCCAATAAAGGTCATAGCATAGCATCCATATGCAAAGATGCTTGCTCACAAACACATTTACCCGACCCACATTTACTGTTCTCGGTAGCGTCTGTTACTTAAAATAGCATCAGTTTAAAAGTAGCATTTGGTCATTATCTTACAATAAGCTCGGGTACAGAAGCCAACGAACAGAGCTGCTTTAAACTGAAATCAGAATTGCAAATAAATCCATCCATATATATGGATAGCTAATACTGTAGTTTGTGCGTCCTAGCCAGGCACAAAACCAATAATGCAGAGTACTTAACCATGTACACCTGTTCAAGCACTTCCAATTTGCAAAACCTAGGTGAATAAGAAGAGCAATAGGCAGTGCTAAAGAAGGGGAAATATAATACATAGATGCATGTTTATTTGAGAAATAGTACATGACATATGGTTTACTATGGTTAAAACCTGATTTAAACGGAACAAAAATAAGCACTATCACATTTGCTTCAGCATTATCCGGGAATTCACCAGCAGTTTCAGCTGATATAAGTAATTCAGCTGCTCCCAAGAATGTCGTTGTATTTGCATTTGATTTTTTGTATCAAAGCTTCCCTGAAAATAAATTGACATGGGTGATAACAGGTTAACGAATCAATGGTGGTGTATGAATACTAAGAAATGGATGATATATGATACACAATTTAGGACTTTTGGATCAATGATTCAAGAAAGTAGTCTGGGAATACACGGAAATTTACCTGTCTGGTTTGAATATCAGGTTCCTATATGCAAACCACTGCGAAAACACAATAGACAAAAGATTACTAAAGATGTGTGCGGCTAAAATATGGATGTTCACAGGATTTGTCATTTTAGCTTGATTGGACCATGAATTCATATGCGAATTTGGGAAAAAACCCGCAATGAAGTAGAATTTGTAACCTTTTCCCTTTGCAAACCCCCCCCCCCCCCCACGAATCCAAGACCCAAACATAGCCTTGAAGTCATTGTCATTAAAATGAACTAGGTCCATACATAATGGAGAGAAAAGGATAATCCATCTATGATGTTTGGTTATAAGAATTAAGAAGGGCCATGAACTATTAAGTCAAGCCAAAGCTGGAGTTCTTATTCACTCTTGAGAGTGGACTTTTAAGTGTATTGGGTTGAGTAACCTGAGTTCATTGTAAACTTAAAAGTACTGACGAGCTCCAAAACAGATCTGCGGTTGTACTTGTCTTGCTTATTTCTTGGGACAATCAAAATGCAAGCCAAGTACCTCAGTTAATGATCAGAGCCAAGTTATAAACGGCTGCTCGACTACGAGCAACATCAGTCAGGGAGTTAAACATGGGTTTCATGTTACTGTAAGACTTGTATTTAGTTACTACCAACATGAAACAGACTCTAACTTACCCCAGTGTATCCAATTCCAACGAGCTCAAGGACACCAGGAACCAAGGGAAGCCTGTCAATTGCCTGAGATGGAGATACACATGTTTTAATTTATATTGTACTAATTCATCTGCCCCGTACGAGACAATTCAAATTACAGGGTGCACAACTTAAATGTCATCAGGCATATAGTAGGTGCCTTACTGAGATCATTCCAACGGAACCCCAAAGAGCAACAACAGCAGCTACAGCAAGAGAACTCACCGCATACTTATCTTCAACTTTGTCCCACTGTCCAACCATGATTTAAAGAGTTGTGTTTAGTCAAAACTACAAGAATCAGAGCACAAAGGGAAAAGTGACAGACCATATTAATCGGAAGGGTAAGTCACTAAGTCGATTACAGTTTCTTGGATTGTCTTGACAACCTCCGGCAGCTCCAGCTCAGCTACTGCCACTTCTGCAGGTGCTTCTCCTGTGGCCATGGCAACCACATTGCGGGCAATCTTTCGGCCTGAAACAAGGCAGGCATCAAGATCAGTTGGTAAGTACTAGTTTGTTGGTGTGGCCTAGGTGTCACAATTCTCCGGTAGGACTCTCCACTCCTGCTCTCAATTGTCTCTTTCACCAATTCTAGTAACTTGGAACGTTTTGAACTTTTACTTTGGCATAAGGAATTTGCTTACCATACGGAAGGAAATGAAGTGTATCGCAGCTTATATGTCACGCAAAAATTGTTATCGAGAGTGGAGTCTGATAGTTCGGTATACCAAGTCAAAGTTGAAATTTCCAAAGGATCCAACTCCATTGACAGTAGAGGTAGCCCAAATTAAAGTAAATCTTTTACTTTTGTGTGATTGTGTACTTGTGATTACATTACCTTTTCGGAATTCATATCCCATAGATCTTGTATTGGGTAAACGATTCTTAGAATGAAATACTATATGCGTTGCATTATAACATTGGAGCCGTGGAGGGACAGTAGATGTGTGTTCTGTTTCTCTGTTGTATTAGAAATCAAGATTACAAACCAAGAACAAATTAGGGATGCCAACGGGTAGGGTATGGGTCAGGGACCCTATTCCAACCCAATACCCAATTGGGGAAATCTTCTCCATACCCAGAAGGGATAGTGGACGATCCACCAACCATGCATTAGGAATTCTCATTTACTGATACATTAGGACTCCACACACTCATCAAAATGCAGATTCACACCTTCATATTTCCAAATCAATTAGACAACCCAAGGGTTGGCATGGTGGCAAGACTCAAATTTTGCTCCCCCTTAGTCTTAGTTTCGAAATTTGTGCTTGAGAAGCTAGTTAATACGAGAATTTCGTTCAGACTCGCTAGTGAAATTGGTCTCTCAAGGATTACTGGAAGCGCACATAAATTAGCTCGTACATAATAAGTTAACAGACATATAGCAAATACACTTTAATTGGCTTCAGAATTAGTTGAGGTCCACGTAAATTAACCGATACATTTACTTATCAACAAAAGCATAGGTCAAATTCAGTGACCTTTTCAAAAAAAAAAAAAAAAAAGCATAGGTCAACTTACAGTAAGTGGTGGTCTTCCAGACGCCGCGGCTTTGAGATGGCAGCGGAGGGAGGGTGGGGAGAGATGCACATTGGGAGGACCCAGCAGCTGATAATTGCCGAGGAGCCTTGGCATCAAACAGGGTGGAAGAAGGGGAGGAGGAGAGAGATAGTGGGGTGGATGTGGTTGAGGCCATGGCTAATCAAATCGGCTTTTGCTTCTGAAACACCCCCCACCCACTTCACTCTATGATGATGGAAAGAAGAGGAACCAGACAGTATGGTGAGAAATAGAGCAGGGTTTAGATTTGTTTTCTAGTAGCTTCTGTTTGTTTGCTAAGAAAAAATTGGATATTTTTCATAAGGGGGTATTAAATGTGCAGATTTGATTTTTGTTCAAGTATGAAGAATGAAGATGGACAACCACTCATTTCTGGATAGTGTTGCTGACGTGGCTCCAATTGGATAGGCATTTTATGGTGTTTTGCAAGATAACATGCTACGTACAGGTTGTTCTTTGATTGCCCTAGCTTCTGCTTTTGTTGTCTTCCCTTGGTTCAACCAAAATAAATAAATACAACTTAATTCTCAACTTAAAAGATAAATAGCAGTGCTATCGTATACATCCACCAGCCACAACTCCCATCTTTGAAAAAACGGAGACCATTCACCTGCTAGTGAAATTGGGAGGAAATTTATCGGAAAATGATATTGGCACTTCAAAAATTGATATAGGCATTCCAAAAAATAAAAAAAAAAGTGACTTTAGAGTTATACTGATTTTGGAGTGCCTGCATCAATTTTTGGAGTGTCAATATCATTTTCCAATTTATTTCATAATTCTCGAAGATTTTTTACTTTTTTTTGGGTAAAGTTCTTGAAAAATCAACGCTTGCCACTGGGTAAATCCAAATTTTAAATTTCATTCCAATGAAATTACTACGGTCAAAAGCTTCAGACAACATTGATAAAATTGGGAACTACGTATCTGTTTCTATTGAAGACATTAGGAACCTTGCTTTGTCAGAGCTGCTACCCATACAGATTGTGTACAGATTTTTTTGTGGGATCCACCACGGATTTCACACAAATGATCCGAGCCGTTCATTAAATTTAAAACATTTTTTCAAAGGTGTTTGTCAAAAATCAACTCAATCCGATACCTATAAGTTGTCGATCCAATCATCTAACTTTTCATTGAGATTTTAGGATAATGAAAACTTAAATGATTGGATTGAGCATCTATGAGTATTTGATTGAGCTGGTTTTTTTACGGGAACCCTTGAAAAAGTGTTTTTACGTTTAATGAATAGCTTGTATTGTTTGTATGAGATCCATGATAGGCCCCACACAAAAATCTGTACATAATTTGTGCATAAAATGTCTTTGTGGACAGAATTTCTGCTATTTAAAGGGTAGCTATACCAGTTGATTGGGTTTCTAATCCCCCTGGCCCTCTACTATATCACTTGCTTTGCGAAAAATGCCCCTTCAAAATTGAGAGATCTTTACAAAAAAAAAAAACTTGAATTAAGTCATGAAATGAAAAGTATATCTTGAGTTTTGGCAGGGACAAAAAGATTTTGGCATTATCGATTCTCAAAATCAAAGTATCTAAACAGCCATGTTAATAAAAGATATCAAAATATGCAATTTTTCAGACACAACCAAATGGGCGCCCGATTCCTTTGTGTCGAAAACCCTTGTGCAGAGAGATTTTCGGCCGTTGAATTGTGTATGTGTATGTGTGTGTTTTTGTTTTTGTTTTTACTCCAATTGAAATTGTACAAGAGCGACAATCCACGGTTCAATTGTTAGGAGTCCCTAACATACTTCTTTTCAATTGTTTTGCACCGATTTGGCTGTATCATGGTATTGCTCTCGGTTTACTTAGTACTTTAATATTAGATTAAACGCTGCTCAACGGAAAGAGTGTCTTCTTATACTCTCATGCACATGGGCAGGGTTCAATTCTTGTAAACACACATCCTTAAGACTTAAGATAAAATAAATTAAATTTAACAAATAATAAAAAAAAAAATGACGTGGTTTTGGAGATATAAAGTACTCCACCACGGATCCGGATCCGGATCCTCCACTACAATACAATGGACTCCCTGGCAACAATGGATTTGGAGATGCAGTGGCCCAGCCCAGCACCACGACAGTGTAGGCGGCCAAACCGACGTGGTTTTGGCCTCCTTTGTTCAAACTTCGGCGCTTTTTTATTTTCAAAACGCGTATCAGGATCACGATAAAATAATTTGAACCACTTATTTTGTAGGCTTAGTTTACATTAGCACTAGTTATAAAAATATGATATGTTTCAATACCTATTAATGTCTGATCAAAATACTCCATTCGTTCCTCATATTGCTGATTTGCTGGACCCTCACGAGATTTTAATTTTTTAAAAAGTGCACTTTACAAACATATCGAATTTCAAGTTGTCATTTTTCAAAATTATCCTTCGTTTCAACTCATTTACAATATCACTAATATAAATTTATGAATTATAAGGGTAATTTTAGAAACTTACCAATTTTGAATTTTTGACTTTTCAAGAGGGAGTATTTTTGAACATCCCAAAATATAACAATAGACCAACAACAAATTAGGAACGAATGGAGTAGTTTTTTTAATTAGTGATAATGTCAGCAAGACCTATGAGATAAATGGTTTGGATCATCTTATTGTGGTCTTAATACACATCTTAAAAATAGAAAAGTGTTGAGGTTTGAACAAGGGAGGCATAATGAAGTCGTTTTGGGCATCCTACACTGTTGTGGTGTGGGGTTGCATAATAGCATCTTGAGTCCGGCCAGTAAGTCGAGTGATAATCCAGTGTTAGACAACATATGGTGGTTTCATATGGATGTTGAATGAGGGATTTCAAGTAATAAGTGGAGATGGAGAGATGAGAGTAACAAGTGGAGAGATACTAATTAAATTGTGCACAGAGAGGGGGAGAAAAGTTTCAGAACAATCCAACTCTCAGTATGATTTTCAATAATTTTCTCTCCACTTACTACTCTCATCTTTCTATTAATCCCTCTCCACTTGTTGCCTTAAAACCTCATTCAAAACCTTTACCAAATAGTATTTATGTACTCTATGCGCCTTATTAGGCTTCAAACTTCACGAACTATAACTATCGATACTACTTTCTTTTGACAGAAAGAAAAGAAAAAGGTAATTGATTTTGGCACTCTATTTTTGACAAGGGAATTGATTTCTATACTTTCCTTTTTAAAAAAAAAAAAATCCACACTTTCTCTATTGTCTTTTAACCCAAAAAAATAAAAAACACTTTCAATACTAAAAAAAAAAAAAAAAGTGTGGATATCAAAAAATAGATTGTGAAAATCAATTCACTCTAAATATTTGTATTTTGGTACTGTAATAGTAGTATACAAAATGCAGATAACATAACAGACTTTTCAATTAACTTTTGCAAAAACTGACTTTTTTGCGCTAAAAATTAAGTTGTTGTTTCTTAAAATACTTGGGTAAAAGTAAAGAAATTTTACTTTTCCGATTCTTCTTGTCGAAACAAATTAATAGCTGATAAAAGTTTGGTGCAAAATTAACAAATGCAAAAAAAATTTAAATAAGAATAAAAGTATCAAGGGTAAATTTCACTGACCTCCCCTGAGGTTTCTGACACAAACAGATACCTCCCCTGAGGTTTCTGAAATAACGCTGCCTTCCCCTGCTTTAACTGACATTGTACATATTCCCCCCTCCATTCAAGTAACGTTAGAAAATTGACGGAAAGTTCCAAGACATGCTGATGTCATGGTGTCCGTACATAGAATATACCAACAATGTCCTCAACCGTTCAGTAGTCTTCATTTCCTATAAGCAAAAATACTTGCAACAGTGCCGTTAAAAAAAATTTACTTGCAACAGTAATTCATGTATTTTCTAACCACTTGGGTAGAGCACATCAAAAGTAACTCTTTTCTCTAATATTTGTAGTGTTTTTGCACGTCAACAGTAAATACTCGTTCCGTTCCATAATGTTTGTCCGGTTCGCGAAACGGAACGTAAAAATAATATACAATTTTGCAAGAAAAGTTTACAAAATTCAACTTACTAGATATAGATGAGTTTTTTTAACTTATAAAAAAAAGTTCGATTTTTTCTTAAAAGAAATGCAATATTTTTGAGTCCTCGTTTTGCAGACTAGACAAATATTATGGGACTGAGGGAGTAACGTTAAAATTGAACCAAATTTAGTTAAAGTTCAATGTAAGATTTGGTGTACTATAATCCCTGTAGGGCACTCCGCCTTACAGGATCCCCAAATTGACGTGTTCTAAAATAAATAAAAAAACTCCATACACTTATAAAAAGTAAAAAAATGCAATCAATTTAAA